>JAVSBV010131698.1:0-17427 GCA_033117975.1 Parotocinclus spilosoma
GGTGGACTGCAAAGTAAGAATTTCATTGGGCAGGGAAACTTGTTTCCTACTGTCCATATGACAATAAAGCTTTGAAACCTTAATGTAATTCACTGGACCAACCCATTGAAGACAACCCCAGACTTTTGCTCCTACACCAAACATCAGGCCTGTGCTCTATAGTAGTTAGTCTAATAGTGCTGTGCTTTATACCACTCCTTGCAATTATGCATGATGCCCTTGTGTGCTACAATCAGCTAGAAACTTGATTTTCCTGCTCCTATCCATTCCTTAGCCGAGGTGCAGTCAGGGGCAGTGTGGATGTCACAAAAATAGCATTTACCACTGTCTAGTTGCAATTCCTGGAAACCCAGTATGATATTGTATACCGTGTCAAAAGTCACTGAGAGTGAGTTACTGCCACGCTGAAAATGATCCATCAACCATCTAGTACCTGGTCATTACGAAACAGAGTAAATGAGACTAACATACGGTAAGTATGTAGAGAAACAGATGGGCTACAAATCTACAAAGTGCAGTGATCAACAAAACGTAAATAACGAATAAACAGAATATTAAAAAAATACAAAGACTTTTATAGGTACTGTAGGTGTCACAATGTGTGAATGTGTGCTTCACAAAATTATTGCACAAGCCAGAAGTATTAAATATTATCCTTCAATCTTACTTTCATATAAGTTGAATATATATATACTGTATTTGCACGATGTACATATTAATTTATATATTATTACTGTTTAAGACTGTTTAAAGTGACCTATTTTAAAAACTCATTTAATAATCAATAGCATGCCAAGAAAGCTAAAGGTAACAAAGACAAAGGTCAGTACATAAGGGATTTACTGTAGTTTAACAAGGGCACCATCAAGTACGGTACTAAAATGCAACTGACTCTTATCAAGATTTCTTCAGGAACAGATGGCCATAGACGGGCTACGTCTGCTGCAGATCATTATTTGATCATATATTTTATTAAGATATCATTATTATTTTTTTTGCAGTTGTACGATGAATAAAATAACCAAATAAAGCAAAAAGCACATAAACAAGGCATGTCCATACCTTGATACCTTTGAAGTTTCATCAGTGAAATGTTAACACGTCCATTTCCGGTGTGTGTGTGTGTTCCAAGTCAAATATTTTCTACAAGACTCACTTTTATTGAACTTATAAATCATCTTGTGATATACTGTATAAAACTGCCCGTGCACTGCACAGTGTGTTCAGCAGACCATAATAACCACCATAAATGCTTTCTTACATTGACACATAATCTGTGAGGATCGAAAAGTTTTTTCAAAGAGCTTTGCTATAACTACAGTTCCTCGGAGATGTTTAGTCTCCTTTTGCGCTAGTCGCACAACACAACATTTTCACCACAACAAAACAAAATGCTGGAGAATAAGGAGGTTGACCTGTGGTGTGAGAGCAGGCCACTCCTGCATTCTGATACCATTGCCACATTAGGAGGAAAAACACAGATAAAGCGACAAGGGAGAAGTCCCACGTATTTTGGTCAGCTTTGATTCCTCCGCACACTGGCGTTGCCCTTAATAGGCATTTAAGATCATTGCGATTTTATCACATTTACTGATATGATCCTAATTCTAATCAATAATTAATGTACCATATTGTACCATTGTCATTTTATGCACCAATGCTCTGGATAAGGGCTAAATGCTGTAAATGTGGCACTGGACTTCAATTGTACGCTGCTTACAAAAATTAGGGAAGCATTTGATTTTATTTCATGAAACAAGATCAACAGAAAAAGCAAATGGATAATCAAAGAAAGTTGTTTGATTACGCTAATGAGATATAAATTCAACTGTGGTGATTGAGTGGCATGTGATTCATGGGGATGAACAGAACTATGTCAAACTCGACGTCCCACATTGTGTTCAGTAGTGAGTGCCAAAACACACTGACAGTGATGGGGCATGGACAGGATCAGATTGTCCAGCAGTTCTTGTGGGATTCTCTGTTTATTCATTTTAAATCTCTCATTTTTGTGAGCAGTGGAAAATGGCAGCACAGTGGAAAAGTGGTAAAGATCATGGCCAGAAGACGAGGCGCTCACTGCAATTAAACGATTTGAGTGAAAAACGATTCATATCAGTCAAATAGTTGCACTAAATATTTAAAATACATTTTCATTTTTTATAAAACATATGTCTTGGTGTTCTTGATGTTATCAAGTTTATCAAACTGATCTATATTGCACTTGCCTCAACAACAATGCATTGTCTCTTAACCAAAAATCTGGCCCCAAAGCCCCATGAGAACAAACTTTGGATGTCTGTGGAAAGGAAAACTCCCTAAATATTTTAAAGAAGAAACCTTGGTCAAGATCAAGACTCAGAAAGAGACCCAACCTCCTTGGACAGCCTTGATGATATATGTAAGATTTACATAACTCACCTAATTAGTAAGTAATAATATTAATTAATTCATTCATTCATTCATTATCTTTTCCGCTTATTCCACTTGGGGTCGCGGGCCAGCCGGTGCCCACCCGGCAATAGTTTAAATAAATGATTATATAAGCATAGATTAAGTAAACAGGATACAATATAAATTATAAACAATTAGGGGACATACAATTATGGCATAAAATATCAAATATATGGATATATAGGTTATAAAATGACGTACAGAATATGAGAATATGGGGATTGGAACTGATGATTGAAAAACAGCTTGAGTGGAACTGGAGCAGAAAAATAGAGTCACCACAGGTTCCTAATATATCCAACAGTTAAGCAGGAAAGATGTTGTTGTCAGTGCAGCCATTCATCTACTGGTCTTAACCTCAGTCCAAAAGTGTTTTGTGTCAGAGTAAAAGCCAAGAAGCAATGATTAAAGTTTAATACCCCACCTTTAAAATCCCACCTCTGCCAAGCTGCCACAGTTGGGTCATTGAGCAAGGCCCTTAACCCACAATTGCTTGGGCGTCTGCTGAATAATGTAAATGTAAATGTAATGTAAATGTAATACAAACAAAATCATTAATGGTAAAATGTCAATAGTGCTAATTACACCATGAGTGTACCGGTAAATTAACTACATTTCTTGAAAGCTGAACAATTATGTTTGTAGTTTTAAATAATTATAGCCTTTCAGGATTGGTTTACTTATAACCAATGAAGTTACTTTGAATAATATTGCATCTGAGTTCATACACTGCTCACAAGAATTAGGGGATATTTCATTTTTTCTATAAAATTATGATATTTTATATTCCCTCTTTTTTGTATATTAGTCAAATTGTGTTACTCGACAAAGATCATTTTAAATTATGTAAGGAGTATGTACAGGACAGTAGGAAACCTCCAGCCACATCTTGTAACATTTCATATTTCACAAGTAATCCAGGTTATTCCAGAGGTGTTTTCCAGTGAAACAACGAAAGTGAAAGGGATTTATTTTTCTTTCTCCTTCCTTAAAGCTTCAATTCCAAGAGGATTTCTTGTTCTAATGCAAGGCCTTTGTGGCATGCCTATTTAATAGATGACGACTATTAAAAAGAATCAGCCATAATATTTGGTCTATGTGACTGGCCATATTTTTAGAAAATCTAATAGTGTTTGTGTAAGCTCTAACAACTGACTTGTTCTTAAGGTTATAATAGACTGTGTCTTTTAGATGTTTGTCCTTGCAACATGAAGGTCGAATAATGCACTATGGATCCACTATCTTTGGACTGGACACCATCCAGGGAGAATTTTGCACGAGCCCAGGGATTTCACCCCTTGAGCTTGTTAAGTGGGGAAGCTCTAACTATAACTGACCAGTAATATTCAGCCAAAAAGTCTCTATTTGACTTTGTTCTGTCACAAATTGTTTTTAGCTTGGCTTATATTACAGTTTTGCGGTAGAGCTTCCATCCACAGTCCGCTGAGAACATACACTATATGGACAATGTTTGTGGACATCAGTGTTAATTTTGTTGACGATCTATTTTCGCCTGTTTTTGTCAACGAACCTTTTCTTCATGACTAAAATCTAAACTAAACAAAAATACTTACAAAGATTAAAACTATGACAAAATTAATCGAGACTTTCGTTAACTAAAACAAACGCGACGAATATGTTTGGCATAGGTGACGTCTAATTTAAACTGAATTAGCTTTGTGAAAGTCAGGGAAAAGTTAGGAAAACATCCAATCATAACTACTTTAATATATATGGAGAGGCGGCATAAGCCGGAAAGCTATACAAATTTGATCTAAACCCGGGAAGATCATACTAGCTTTGTGAACTGTCGTTATTCCTGATTTACCTTAAGTTATCTAGATAATGTCAGCAGGGATAAAGAAGAGCCGATGTATGGGCACATTTCTCCTTTGAGGTCATGAAATAATGAACATGTGAATACTAAATTTAGTTATAAATACTCTTTTGTTATATGTTTGGTGCTTATTTTTGCACTAATGGAACTGCTGCTTTTACTGTACTCAGTTAAAGAATGTATTATGTAATGTTTGTAATTTGTTATGAGCAATGTATTTATTTCTCAGGCAAACCTACTCATAATTAATATTTTATTGTTTTATTATTCAAGGTCAGGTCAATAAAGATGTTTGTTAAAAGATATTGGTATTTAAAACATTTTTTTATTTTCGATAATTGGTTAATACACATTTTACACCCTTTATATTTTAGTCGACTGAATTGACTGTAGATTTGGTCGACAATATTCTTATGATAATTAGTTGACTAAAACTAGACTAAAACTAAAAACAATTCAGATAACTAAATTATGACTAAAACTAAATGTCATTTTAATCACAAGACTAAAACTAAATCAAAATTTGCTGTCACACTGGTGGACACCCCTTTTAATAAGTAAAATCTCTGCTATTTCAGCAGCACTCACTCATTTATAACACATTCATAATACAAAACATCCATTTCTGAATTATCCAATAGACACACAGTAACAGTAAAATGGGTTGTACTAATAAAGCAGTGAGTCTCAATACAACACGTTTATGGGTCAACCAATAAGTCAGTACATCAACTTTCTGTCCTACTGTCCTTAAACAAAGACCACATAAAATTGGTTTGACAATCATCATTGAGAACTTTTGCACGGAACTGGTTTGCACAGAACCTTGACCTCAGCTGCATTAGATAAATTAAAAATGCACTGGCATGCCAAAACTGAGCTATTGTCGAACAGAAACCAACCTCACAGTCATGTTACAAATTCTAATAGAAAGCCCTATTAAAATAACAAAGGTTGTAGTAGCAGCAAGGGGAGCAAATTCAGTAGTAATTCCCACGCTTTGCATGTTATTTTCGAGTGTCAACAAACTATCGGCCATTGATTGCATTTATTGCATTTATTACATGATTCAATTATAAGGCTGTTAGGGAGAATACATTCTAAGCCTGTTACACAAAACCATATGGTTGTTAGGTAAATGTAACAACAGGATTGGCACAGGCTGGAGTTTGAACAGGGTGGGATGTTTCCCAGAGCATTTATACTAAAAGAGAAACTGGGTTAGCCAAAGTAAATCCTTAAACAGAGGTCTATTATATCTGTGCCCAGAAGGAAGAAAGCCAGATACTTGTTTAAAGTATGGCTTTTATTGGCATAAGGAAATAACATTGGTTTTGCTTTGGAAAATAAATCCCTGCGACATAATGGACGTGTTTGTTTGTCAACGTGTTGGACGTTGAGTTTATGAGCATATTGAACAAATTTCAAAATATCAGAATTGCTCCATGCTTGTACTGTAAACGATAAGGTGGAGCAGGAAGCTGTGCATGGTTTAGATTGGCTTGAACATTACAACTAGAACCTGAGTCACTGGTCATGGACACCTAATGTGCATATTTTGTGAAGGTGGGTCGGCGAAGCATTTCTCAACAAAAGAAGTCTAGAAGAAATCCTTAAACCTGCAATTTCCTTGTTAGTGTCCCAGGGGCTCTGGCTGTATCTTTCCATGCAGCAATATTGGAAATGCAGCCCCTGAGGGTTCAGATCAGGGCTGGAGCTTGCAATGTGACGGTCAGGGGGAACACTGCGCCCCAGGAGCACCTCTGCCTGCGACCAGTAGGTTCCACAACCTATCGCAGAATTTAATGGGCACAGACAGTCAACACTCAAGGTTAAATTGAAGCTAGTCTCATAAATATACTCAGATCAAGGCCAATTTAGTAACATTATCACTTTAATAAGTTTGCGCAAGTTTGTGAAAAATCTGATGATGCATGTTATCCAGCATGTTTTCACAATACTCCAAACAACATCTGATGTTACTGAATACTCGGCTTTACCAGACTTTAAGTGCCCCCATAAACGCATGTTGGGGTTAAGATTAAGTGACTGTGAAGTCACCAAGGACATGGGCATGATAGTAATAATCAAATGCACTGTTAAACGTTAAGCAAACTGTTATTTGTAATAAAAATGGCTGTATTACATTTTCACTTCTGGCTATATGCAATAACATTGTAAGAAAACTTGCAACCTGAAGATCAGGTGGATAGGTTATGGAACACTGCACCCAAGGAGCACCTCTGCCTGTAGACAGTAAGTTCTACAACCTATACCACAATTTAATGGGCACAGACAGAATTATATGCTCTTAAAGTTCTCCCCTTCATTAATCATGACGTGTGAAAAGCATGATGACTGGTAATGATTGGAACCAAACCCAGATCAGCACATTGATGGGCTAAAAATGAACTACTGTTGTGTCACCTGAGCGCCATTACATTAATAATAATACTCTAATACTACAATAATCATGAGGAATAAATAAATAATAACAAAGGTCTGTGTTGAAATAATAATCTAGTCCTGATGTAGATGAAGAAGGCACAGTGTACATAGAAGCTTTGCTTATGATTCAGTATTAAACAGCAAATGTCAAACCCTGATATGGAGTGTTTGCTAATCAGTGTGACAACAAAATTCAAACCCACCCTCATTCCACAATTTACATGACAGGTGAATTCCAACACTTATCAGGTAGATAAAACTGGTGCATAAACACATAAACAGGCACATGAACACTCAAGTAATTTACAAGGAAGCACAGAACTACATAAACACAATCAAATGAACCCAATATAAGCATGGAAAACCAAAGGTAGTGGTAGTATATACAATACCCTGCAAAAACTTGATTTGTTGATTAAGCAACCACAACATTTCATCACTCCCTATTTTTTTGCCCTGATATCCACTTCAGCCCTTAGCATATCTGAGCCTTTTCACCCTGTTCACCGTCTGAAAAGCAGTTTCTTGGATGCTGTGCTTTCAAAAAGATCAAACCTGATCAAAACTCTTCAGGCTGTACAAGGGTTTTAGTACGCAGTTTTTAAATACTGCATAACAATTCCCTGTATTTTTGGTTGTATTCTAATAAAGAGACAGAAATAATTGGATATGGTCATTATACCTTTTCTAAAGCAGCTATATATATATATATAAAATGATGTTTTTTTTACTTCTTCACAGTACTGAATGTATTAAATTTGTATATTAATATTTCTTGTAAGTTGTTTTTAACGGTAGTGAAAACTAAAAAAATGTTATGCTGTTGTATGTATTTTGACACCTGTCCAATATCTGCAAAGATGCATTTAAACTGTGTTTATTGCTCATCAATCCAAACATGTAACAGTACTACTCTCCAGATAATTTTAACAACACTGAAACGGAAACTCTGAACTCAGTTTGTAATAAAGTACGATGGCCAAGAGCTATAACCAAACACTGCCTACGTGCTGAAAGCCACAAAGACAAATAAAGGTGTTTCTGTGCAGCTTTTAGGGGAAAATCTGTGAGCCAGTTGAAGGCTTTAACATATATAGCATTTCCTCTAACACTTTACATCTTGACAGGAATTAACAATGAACACTTCCTTGAAGGCTGACCTCCATCTCCAATTCTAGTTGAACAGTAAGACTAAAGACTTAGTAAGTCTTAATATTACACTTATTGTGCAAGTGATGGTAATTGTGAGAACATTATTGATGGAGTTCCTTAAGGTATGCCACAGCGCAGGAAAGAACGAAAAAAAAGAAAAGATTTAGAGTGAGCCTTTGTAAAGTTTATATGGATCATCTAAGGAAGGAAGCCTAGAACAAAGACTTGAGGTACTCCAGTGCTTGTGATAAACATTTTATTTTATTTTGAATCCAATTTATTTTTAACCCTGAAAACATAAGCAGGAAATAGCTCATTCTAAGTTCTAAGTTTTCATTCTAAATTGTGATGTAATACAGGAGTCTCCACATTGATACTGGAAAATCCCAATCTCTACTAAAGAGATTTATTATTTGTTTTCTATTATAAAATAAGGGAACATAACATTTTCACAACAAATTCACTTATATAACTTGGAACTTTGGTATTTGGTACGCCTATAGTTTTCTAGCACTTTTTCCTCTTTTTTTCTGTTACACTGGATCCTGTTTCAGTCCCCAGGTCATGCTCCGGGTTTTTATTTTTTGTATTTCCTGTTCAACCTCTCAAGGCACCTGCCTTTTCATGTTTGTTTCAGAGCTTGTTGATTCCATGGGGCCAGGTCTCTGGTAGGGCAAGAAGACCAGGGGTGCCCCCTGCATAAAAATATACAGTGAAGAGCCAAAGTCTGAGACCTCAAGTGAAAATTGATTCAATTTGTAGTTTTCTTGAGTTTAATACAATGTGTTTAGTTACAGTTCCTCCAATATGAATACCAATTTGAGTAAAAATTGTGAATTGAACAGTATAGTACAGTTAGTTTGTTCCCCTTAATATGCTGTAAAAATGCTGTAATGACATAAGTTTGCGAAAAATCTGATGATGCATGTTATCCAGCATGTTTTCACAATACTCCAAACAACATCTGATGTTATTAAATACTCGGCTTTACCAGTCTTTAAGTGCCCCCATAAATGCTTGTTGGGGTTTAGAGTAAGTGACTGTGAAGTCACCAAGGAAATGGGCATGATAGTAATAATCAAATGCACTGTTAAACGTTAAGCAAACTATTATTTGTAATAAATATGACTGTTTTCATTTACCAATACTGAAAAATAGAAACATTTTCACCAGTGTCGGACTTCTGGCCATATGCAAAAACATTGTGAGAAAACACACACACACAGACACGCACGCACGCACGCACACACACACACACACACACACACACACACACACACACACACACTATATTTACTTATTGAAAAATGTGTTCTCAAAACATACTGGCCTTGTTCATGTACTTCGTTAATACTGGCCCCAGGGTTGGGCGTGTCCCGGGCCACAGTGTGCAGTGCGGTTTGGTGGCTGTCAGTCTTTGTGGGTTATTAATGTGTTATGTAGAAGTTGTTAATTATAAGCTAAAGTGTGCTCATTTAATGAGTTTCGTAATGTATTTGATGTACTCAGCGATTGAGCAGATGTACCTGATAGGTCACTGTATGTGTGGGAGACAAAAGTGGGTTTGGGTTTTGCCTTCACTTTCCCATCACACTGACCAGTAAATAGTTCATATCAGGCTCACTAATTGTATCTGGGACATTAGTTGTTTGATAAGCATTATGCTATGAGCAAAGGTTTCGTCTACACTGTCTGAAAGTTGCCACTTTAGAGTGTTTTTTGAAATAAAAAAATCATGTACTTTAATTACAACTTTTTTATAACGACTGTGTTGTTTGTTCTGTATTTTATCCCTACTTATGTTGTAAAACCCTTGTTTTACGAGACCACGTGATAAAAGTTTACATATTTATGTCACATTGCTTATTCACTGGGTGTCCCCATTAAATTATTGCACAAAAATAAGGATAGCTTTGTTCAAATATATGACCCTTCCGTTTAATACTCGGTTTGACTATATTCCAACAAGCTGCTTGTAATGTTTCTTGGCTTTCTCTGTCCACAAGTGCCCCACACATGTCTGATTGGGTTTAGGTCCGGTGATTGTGGAGAAAAGTCCAATAAAGTCAGCACTTCATGATCTTCTTTCCACTTCAAGTAATCGTTGCAAAGCTTATAGTGAATTTTGGGTCATTATTCTGCTGAATTGAAAACAATTCTTCCTAAAGATCCAAGCAAGCACTGCTACTAGCATAGACGTACTAACGCCTTGTGCACTGTTTTGTCACTTCCTTATATTCAGAAATGTAATTAAACATGCTGTTTGGCTTAAGGCATAAGAATGTAGATAGCTATCTTATTAGTTCAAGCAAACGTTATGAGGACATTTTTTTCTACCAAAGGCAGTTTCTAGGCTACATTTATCAAAACATTTTACATGAATAAAATCTTTAGCTTCTTACTCGTTCATCCCAGGGAAAAACATATTGTGAAATTTGACAATAGAACCATGAAGTGGCCGAATCACCATTAAAAATCCATAGAATAACAGTGAAATAATGTATGGTCAGCTCATAGTCAACCAAGTTTAGAGTTGTACCAAGAAATTTAACAGTAGAACCATGAAGTGGCCAAAATACATATTAGAACTGTGAACTTTATGGTTAAACTGTGAAAGTTTACGTTAAAACGTTCAAGCAATTTACAATTTTGCCATGAAATCTCACAGCACATTTCTTCCTGTGATTTATATTTTGTATGGCTATTCCAGGTTGCAATCCAAAACCCTTCAAGCATTTACAGATGTACAGAGGGAAGCAAGTCCAATTTATGAAAAGCATTCAAGTTTAGCTACAGATAAGACAAAAAATTAATTCATGGACTTGTGATTAGATAAACTGTTTGGGCTCCGTAAGTTCCTTGTTATGAGTCACTGTGATTAGCTGTCATGCTTCTCCCGCCTCTTTACCAACCAGTATATAAACGGCTTGACTGTGCAGTCTATAGTGAGCAGTAAAACAGTTTGTTCAGTGCATCTGTAAGGCTGAAGACTGCTGGGCAACATGGACGAGAAAAGATATCCCGTAAATGTTCACCTTATAGGAGTCATGCACAAGGAGACCAGCAAAGTGAGTAGCAATGGATGACTCCTCATATAAACCATTGCAAGGAGGCGTAATTAGAATAGACTAAAAGAAAGCCTCTTAGATAATGTTTTTAGATAATGAGCTTTTGAGTTAGTGGACATGTAATTTAAAATATAACTGACAGGCTTAAGTCTTTGGGTCCTGGACCTACGGGAGCTTCTTTAACCACTCAGCTTATTGGCTTCATCAGATCAACAGACTTGTTTGACTTTTTAGAAGATGATTTTAACAACGAGGATTTTAACCTTGCGCATTTACTGATCATTTCACTCGTCAGTCTTAGAAAGCTTAACTACAGGTTTACATCAGGCTCTAGGACTAAGATCTATCACAAGAAACATTACAATTGCAATCAGTGGCGTTATTATGAATAATATTACAAGGCTCAAAGGTAGAAATGACTTTATTGATGTGTTAATACTGTATTGCTGGGACTGCAGGGTTCTCACGGTCCAGTTTCCCAGTATTGCAGACTGGAGCTTGATTAATTTTGGTTACATCAGTCCTTGGACTAATAGTGAGCCAGTTTAGCTTTAAAGAGAATTTTTGTTATTTAGACCAAATGACCAAGTTAATAACAAATAAACAGGTAATAAGTTCTTGGTAAAAAATCTCCTGTACAAATAAGAGCTTCTTTATAAACTCCAAGTACGCAAGCTTAACGTTTCTGCTATTAAAACAGTCAATAAACAAGATTTGAACTAATTTACTGAAAACTTTACTCAGCTTTTGCCTTAAAAAACCTCAGTTGTAAACCACGATACCGTGGCATATCAATGACTCATTCATAAGAAATATGAAAAATTGCAGGATTTAAGCCAACACTGTGGTGCAGTGGTCAGCGCACTGGTCATGGTTCCAGAGTCCAGGGTTTGAATCATGGCTGCTACATGTGTAGGGTTTGCATGTTCTGCTTGTGTCTTAATGGGTTTTCCTCCTTAAGACATGCTGTAGGTCAGCTGGCATCAAAGGGCATTTACAGCATAATGGAGCACTTTTTTCTAAAGCTAGTTAATATTTAATAATGTTTCACATGTCAGGGGACTAGCTCATGAACATGGATTGTACCATGATTCATGCACATTTCATGTTATTTATTAAAAATATTCTTTTTTCTTTAAAAATAAGACTGTAAATTCTACATTCAGGAAATTTTTCATATGCAGAAATGTTATTGGCGGATTGTATTTTGCTAAATTAGGACAGATATTTCTGTGTGCTTGTAGTGTCCAAATGGAGAACAATGTTTCGAAATGGCAAAAAATTAACAGCCAGCTGTCTTTCCTCTAGCTCTACATGACCTCTGTTCTTTGGTCAGATCAAAATGAGATCACCATCTACAGAAGTCTTGAGGACTTCCGAACGCTGCATGTGAGTCTGAACGTTTATACACTGCTCACCAAAATTGGGGCATACAGTATTTAACTATGGGATATTTCATTTAAATTTTGTGAGCAATATCTTTTCTAGAAAACAACGGTCTGAAAACATTTGCTTAAATTCCTGTACGATTGGTTTCTGTATAAAGTCTTGTGCATGCCTTTTTTGTAGTATCAGCTGAAGAAGAAATATGAACCTTCAAATTTAAACCTTCTTCGAAAGTCAAACAGGACTATTCCCAAGTTTAAAGGTAAATAGATTTGTAATACTTACAAATGAGCTCATTTATTACAAAGTACACAAGTTTAAGTTAAACCTGCCACTGTGCTTGCAGCTGCCTTGGTAGGGATAAATATCCAAAAAAAGGGCTTCAGTAAGTCGTTGCAGAGGTTGAAGCCACTAGAGGAATACTGCATGGGACTGCTGAGTGCTGAGCCACGGGTTTCACAAAGCTCCGAGCTTATCCAGTTTCTTCTTCCTAGGCCAGATGATCTGAAACCAGAATTTGCCCAGAACAGGTATTGGAAGACATACAGTATTGCACAAATGAAACCCAAAGTTTTATGTCATCAAATATATGAAAAACAAAGTAACAAAAGCTAACAAAACCACCATATTGCACAGCATCGTAGTTATGCTTTCGGACGAGTCTCTGAGCAGAGCCGACAGGCAGATGGTCGATTCTGAAGTGACACAGCCGTTTGTGACCCAGACATACCGCTGCATCGCTGACTACGAGACCAAGGACACGAAGAACCGTCCCTTCAAGGTCGAGGAGGACGAAGCTGTTGAAGTTCTCATCAAGGACAAAAGAGGTAAGCAACTGAAGAAACTCTAGAGATTTTGATATTTAACAGGAAAACAAAGAAACCACCATTCCAGTTCATGGGGCTATGTAGACCAACATCTGGTTAGACCCCTGCTTTGGGGTTGTGCACTTAAACATGAAGGGTATTTTCCGAAATTCTGATCCAGGTGCGAATACAGAGACATTCAATCTTTTGAAATTGCTCCAAACCCCTTTCTACCAGCCACCTAGTGATACTGGGTAGGATCAGTTTCTCTTATCCCTCATAATGACACAAAGGACAGATTTTAAGATTAGGGGATTGGCATTATTCATTTCAGTGGGGTTGTCTACTGGGGCATTTTCCAGTCCAGTGTGCTGAAATAGATTTGTTCATACATTTGATGGGAAAAAAATATGATGCCAGCTTAAAAAAAGCTACAAACTTTTTTTTGCCTGTATAATGTAACGCTGGGCAACATGACTCAAATCTATATCACAATTAATTAACATTTTACCTGGATTACGATTAATTAATGATTTTTGATATTGTTCCCGTGATTAATTTAACTATTTACATTCAAAAATAACATAAATTGGGTTCAATGTATAGTTTTTTCATTTGGGCGCATTTTCTTTTTTCAAATGCAGCTAAACATTTAACTAAAATGAAGTAATTTTATATACAGATTTCTTCTATGTTACCTTTATATGTTACCTTTATATGTTACCTTTATTTATAGTGGGTTGCAGACACCAGGATGTGAACCATGGGTCTAAGATACTGTACCACACATCAACTTCTTTCCTCAGCTCGCCATCCCCACTATCCGATGATTAATATAAAACAAAAATTTAGTATATCATTCAGTATTTAGGTTTACAGTGTTCCCTCGTCACTTTGCGGTTCACCTTTCGCGGACTCGGTGCATCACGGGTTTTCCAAAAATATTAATGAAAAAAATCTATCACAGATTTTCGCTGTTTTGTGGATTTTTGCGGAACTCCATCTGCACATGCGTAGTACGTGTGGTATAGTTAGCGTATACATATACATGTATTTGATGAACTTTTACATTTTAAAAAATCTAAACTTTTATAAATATATATTTAAAATATTAACTCTTACAATAAAGGAATGTTATAAATCATAAAATATCACGATTTATAGTAAATAGCGTATATACTAGGCGAATAAATACTCACCAAAAACGAGAAGTAAGACTAGAGCATCGGCCGCCTGAGTTGCTACTTGACAACACGACAGGTTTTTATCTGCGGTTTTGTGTTCGCTGTTTTTGAAAGTTTCATTATAGACTGAATTAATTCAAGCCCTACGATTTCAAACGACTGCAAGTTCTATGGCTAAAATAGTGTAGAAATATTTCAATAAATACAGCATCCCTACTTCACAGATTTTCGTTTATGGTTGCTGGTCATGGAATGTAACCACCGCCATAAACGAGGAAACACTGTATGCAACCACAAATCAAAAAAAAGTTGGAACAGTGTGGTAAATGAAAATTTTAAAAAAATGTTTCTTATGTTTGCATTAAATTTGATTTAATTGTAGAAAGTATGAACCCAATATGTTTTGTTTGGTCAGCTTTTATTTCATTTTATCTATTCCTGCATTTCAAGCCCCTGATGGTTGGGACGGTTTGTAACCATTTTGTAATATTAAAAACACCAGAAAATGTGTTTCAGGTGATATTTTGTCCCATTCATCCTGTAAACACAGTGAGGGTTGTCAAAACTGTCGTCTTGAATATGTTTTCAGCATATGTTGCTCTAGGATCTCATGGTACTTTTCTGCATTAATGCTGCAATCACAGGAGTGTAAATGGATGGTCCATGTTGTCTTTTGTGCACATTATTTTTTCCAGAAAATATCTGGTACACTGATTCATCGAACCACAATGTTTACACTGTGTGATGGTCCATGCCAGATGCCTCTGACCCCAAAGTAGTCAAGGTTGCTTCTGGGTATTAACATAAGGCTTCTTTTTTGCACAGTAAAGTGACTTTTTGGGCCTTGCTCACTACTTGCACTCCCTTATATTTCAGTCATCAGCCTAGAGCCTACAGTGGTGAGCCACTACTGTCACATTGGATAGATGAATAGCACAGAGACCCTGCTCTAGACTTTCACTAAACTTTTACACTTTTAGTAATCTAATTTATTGGAGAGGATTAGTCAATCTTAGAGTATTTGCACAGTGAGGTATCTCTCCGAGCTGGATTGCCGTTTTAAACCTTTGCAGAGCTTGAGGACATATTGAATGTGGTGAACAAACTATAGACAAATTGGGCTACGTTGCTTGAGAGGATTGATCAATAACAGCTGGGCTCAGCCCTTACCCAGTCTGAAACATGTCTTCTCTCTTACTTTCGCTCTCTCTTTCTCACGCTCTCATCAGGCTTTCAACTAAGATTCACAGGACACTCAGTCCATAATTTGGTGAGTGGAATCCCATTTATTTACTTACTAACATATTATTGATATATTGATTGTATTGCTATTTTTAATGCTTTCCTTTATTGTGCTTTCCTGGTCTTGTTTGGCTCTAATGGATTTTATTTGGAGCAGTTAATACATATATCCTTAAAGTAAAATACTGACTAAAATCAAACATAAACTGCAAAATAAAAGCTAAAATATTGAGATTTCAACGAAATTGAATTCAATGTGTTTCCCAATTTAAAGATCACATTGAAATGTCAGACTGCTGCAGAACTCGGCATGCAGCTATCTCTCAGGCACATAAGTGAATAATTATGTCTGGTCTGATTTGACACTGGGTCCTGCCACAAGAGAGAGTGTAAAGTATTTCCCTGTACATGACGAACAAGCTCTGGATGGCCCAGACAGTAGAGTGGATCGTTTGATCCACCAAAAAGCATCAGCTCCCATAGTTTCGTTGTCCCCCATCCTGACATCGGTGAAACCACTACAAACCAGTACCTGAACATGTCCAGTCCATTATATGTCCTGCCATTAACAACCAGTCACTCTGGCCTTCATTTGCATTTGTGTTGTGATCAAGAAACTATTCTGCTATGGACTGGAATTGTATCACATCTCAGGTTCTAGGATCTGATGATAGTCATGTTTAAGTATGAAGGGTTTAGGGTGAGCACTTTAATCCGACCATTGCTCTGGAGCGACACACTGTGTCAACTGCTAGTGTGTGATCTGTGGAGACATTGCGCAACTGCGACATGTTGTCTCTCATGGCAGGGCTTCCAACTGGCATTTTAGTAGAGTAATGCTCGCCCACACGTAGCAAGAGTTTCTCAGGAATGTCTCTACCAGATTGCAACACTTTTCTTGGCCTGCACGGTCACCAGATTTATTGCCAATCGAGCAGCTGGGACACCATTTCTATTAAACTGAGTATGAAGGATCTACACGCCCAATTGTGGGCAAATGTGTGAGGCATGTCTAGTCCTCAAAAATCTCTTACCAAGAGGTACGTTACACAAAAGTTGTCATTTTATACAGCAGCCAGAGACACAATTTTACACTGGCTTTTGGCAAGACCCAGTATCAAATCAGACCACACTTTTAATCACTTAATTATCTGTCTGCGATGTAACTGCATGCAGAGTTCTCCCTTCAATTTGAGAGACAAAATGTTTTGGTAGAGTCTGAGTTCATGGTACTGCTGCCATCAGCCATGACATCATCAATGAAGATCAATGAGCAGAAGAAGCCATGCCATAACACTACCTCCATTGCATTTCACAGATAAGCTTGTATGTTTGGATTTTTTCTCCAAACTTTAACCTTTCCATCACATTGCCACCAAAGTAAAATGTTCATTAGTTCATAAATGGTTGTCCCACAACAACAGTACATTGTGATACCTTGGGGTCTTTCTTACTAGCACAATGTTTCTCATCAACTGCTGTGGTTTTCCTAGGTCTACCAGTTCAACATCTGTTACTAAGTACAGCAGTGGCGACTTTCTTCTCAAGGACATTCCAAACAGTTGTACTGACTATGGCCAATATTCCTGCAATAACTCTGATTGATTTTCCATCTTCTCTCAGCTTCATGATTGCTTGTTTTTCACCCATAGTCAACTCTCTGGTTTTTATACTGGTTACTCCTCTAACTATAAATGCACAGGCAAAACCCAAATCTGAAACTGATTGTACACATTCAGCACTATTTATTGTTGAAATAATAATGTAACAGGACACAATTCAATTCAATTCAATTCAGTTTTATTTATATAGCGCCTTTTACAATAGAGTATTGTCTCAAAGCAACTTCA
>JAVSBV010131711.1:0-17423 GCA_033117975.1 Parotocinclus spilosoma
TCCACCGTGCCATCCGCTGTTGCCAGCTGAAACTCTACAGTGCAAAGAGGAAGCCATTTCTAAGCAAGCTCCACAAGGTCAGACATTTGCACTGGGCCAGGGGTCATTTAAAATGGAGTGTGGCAAAATGGATGACTGTTCTGTAGTCAGATGAGTCAGGATTTGAAGTTCTTTATGGAACACTGGGACACCATGATATCCAGTTATCAATGCTCCGTTCAGAAGCCTGCATCACTGATGGTATGGGGTTGCATGAGTGCATGTCTGGAAAGGCACCAGTAATGTAGAGAACTATGTTCAGGTTCTAAAACAATATATGCTCCCATCTAGACATGGACTCGGTACTGAAATGGCTGATACCCGGTACTGAAATGGCCAGCCTGTGTTACGAGATGTGGTGGTATTTTAATTTGGACCCACAACATATAATAAGAATGGGGAAATAATATAAAACAACTGAAAGGGGGTTAAGAGCAGAGCGTCAGACTCTTAACACAATAAAACCGAAAGGGAGCAACGCGCGAACTTCTCGCAAGTGGACGCCAAAGAGTCAGTCAGGGCAAAGAACGCGGAAGGGCGCAAGGGCGCCGGTGGTCAGACGCATGACCCGAACGGCGATGGAATAATGATGACCTAAACAGTGCTAAAACCACGCCTTTATAGGACGTGATGCAGCTGTTTGGGATCAGGACATAATTAAGATACTGGATATAAGGTCACCCCGCCGATGGCTCTGTGATGGCGACCGGTGAGGATGACCAAACGCACCAGGGGAAGGTAGGAACCCTAACAGTCTGCAGTCCAGATCTTTCACCTATATAGAACATTTGGCGCATTATAAAGAGGAAGGTGCGACAAAGAAGGACCAACACGATTGAACAGTTAAAGGCCTGTATTAGACATGAATGGGAGAGCATTCATATTCCTCTGTCCCCAGACGTCTGTTGAGTGTTGTAAGAAGAAGGGGAGATGCCACACAGTGGTAAAAATGGCTTTGTCCCAACTTTTTTAGGATTTGTTGACACCATGAAATTTGGAAACAACATATTTTTCCTTTAAAATAATACATTCCCTCAGTTTAAACTTTTGATCTGTAATTTGTGTTCTATTCTGAATAAAATATTAGATAGTTGGCAACTCCACATCATTGCATTCAGTTTTTATTTACAATTTGCTTAGTGTCCTAACTTTTTTGGAATCCGGTTTGTACATGGTCAAAATGTCAAGAATTCATACATGTAGCAGCTGTCTGCAGTGAGAAGAAAAATTATGCCTGATCATAATTATGACATCTGTTAAAACACAACAACAACAATGAAACCATAGTGTTGTAAATGTGGAGGAGCACAGTGCAGGAAATGGTGTGGTTTGAAAGAGATGCAAAAGATTAGAGTTAGAGGGTATATCTAAGTACAATACAAGCAATGCAAATGTAAAACCACCGTCAATAAAAGATCAGAGCAGCACAAATCAAAAAAGAAACTATAACAACATAAGTGCAGCATTCAAAACAACTGTTGGAGACGAACAGAAATTTATAACAATTATACCCAACTATTGTGTTTAAAATGCTGCTGGGCTGCAGAAAAAATGAATATAACTTCAGTGTAATAGGAAGACGGTAACACAGCACAAGTAATATTGATTTCTAAAATTATTAACATGGGTGCCAACGGCGATAATAAAGAGATGCTGAGATTTTAATGTACACCAAGCATTATGAGGCAGTCATAAAACTGATATAAATGAACAGATTATAGAAGAATAAATAAACAATCGAAGACTAAAAGGCATATACAATGAATGGCAAAGTAGAGTAAAAATAGAAACCATGGGCAATTCGAGGCTCAGAGCTTTAGAGGTGCTGATGAACCAATGAGAACAGGACTTTTTTTTTAAAGATTTTTTTTACAAAATCTATTTTTATAGTGTACGATACCATTTGAGAGGCAAGGGGGACTTTTGTATTGATGCTGATCCGAGATAAACATCTGCTTTAAAAACACGACAAAAAAATGTATATTTAATCTTTTCGAGGGGGGGGACCCCTAAAATGGGCTAGACACGCACAATGATGGTTATACGGACAAAAAACTAATATCTAATGCATTAAGGTGGGAAGAGCACATGTAACATCCTAAATCACACAGGGGGTGATCATTTTGTAAAATGGTTCAATTAGCATTAAATCTCATCTGAAGTAAGTACTCATATTCTAAGGTGGAACTTCACAGAAGCTTACAGGAATAAATAAAGTTATCGGAAATGAAGCTTTGGAAAACAAATGTTATGTATATTGCAGATTTATTGTAATTGATTCTTCTTCCACCCAGGTTAACAAATTAGCTAAACACGTTAAATAGTTTAAAAAAGAAACACACCTCCAATCCAACTCCTAACTGACTGAATTCAATTAAATTAACCTGGGTTCTCTCTCAAAAGACTGGTTTAGGCTGAATATCAGAATCAAGACAGCATAACAACATAACTAGTGTAATTCATAATCACAGCTCAATCTAATACAGCAAAGCACACCTCAGCATAACACAGAAAAGCTAGTATACACAAAATGCTTGCACAGTAGTGTGCTATTTCCTTTCAATGACTAAAAATGAAAACAACACAGATGGCTCAAAATGGAGACCTGCAAAATGAAGTGTGAAGTTCACAACTAAATGCACTCCTTACAAATTGGAGTGAGGAAATTCATCAATGTATCAAAAAAGCCTTAAAGGATGGTTCACAAAATTGTTTACACTTTCCACATACAGTATGAAAACACACACTGAAAACCTACTTGTTAGGGTTATAGCCTTATCCTAACGTCAGGGGATAATTACTGTATCTCGCACGGGAGCACTACAAAGTACCAGTGTAAGGTGAGAGTGC
This sequence comes from Parotocinclus spilosoma, assembly GCA_033117975.1. NCBI lineage: Eukaryota > Metazoa > Chordata > Actinopteri > Siluriformes > Loricariidae > Parotocinclus > Parotocinclus spilosoma. The sequence continues at coordinate 2,890 of JAVSBV010131711.1, forward strand.
AACAAGAGACACTTCCTAAATTAGCAGATACAGTACCTATCATCAGCGGAAATGAGTGCCGAGCTTAAGTGGCAAAAGCACTGCATGCTTCCTCATACTACTGAGATAAAACTAAGTAATATATCAAATCGTACATGTGACTTAAAACATATCATACAAAACACAAAATATTTAATCATACACCAACATCATAATTAAATGCCCTAATCCAACCTCAGACTCAGTGAACAGTGTATCAGAAGTGAGTACACCCCTCACATTTCTGCAAATATTTAAGTATATCTTTTCATAGGACAACACTGACAAACTGACACATTGACACAATGAAAAGTAGTCTGTGTGCAGACAGGCAACAAAAGTGAGTACACCCCTAAGAGGATACACCCCTAAATGTCCAAACTGAGCACTGCTCCAAAATGCCATGTGACTTGTTAGTGTTACTAGGTCTCAGGTGTGTATAGGGAGCAGGTGTGTTCAATTTTGTTGTACAGCTCTCACATTCTCTCATACTGGTCACTGAAAGTTCCACCATGGTACCTCATGGCAAAGAACTCTCTGAAGATCTTAAAAGACGAATTGTTGCACTACATGAAGATGCCCAAGGTTACAAGAAGATTGCAAACACCCTGAAACTGAGCTGCAGCACAGTGGCCAAGAACATCCAGCGTTTTAAAAGAGCAGGGTCCACTCAGAACAGACCTCACGTTGGTTATCCAAAGAAGCTGAGTTCACACGCTTAGCGTCACATCGAAATGCTGTCTTTGACAGATAGGCACAGGAGTGCTGTTAGCATTGCTGCAGAGATTAAAGAGGTGGGGCGTCAGCCTGTCAGTGCTCAGACCATATGCCACACACTACATCAAATTGGCCTGCATGGCTGTGACCCTAGAAGGAAGCCACTTCTGCCTCAAGAAAGACCGCAAACAGTTTGCAGAAGACATTTCAACAAAGGACATGGATTACTGAAACCATGTCGTATGGTCTAATGAGACCAAAATTTATTTGTTTCGTTCAGATGGTCTTAAGCATGTGTGGTGCTAATTAGGTGAGGAGTACAAAGATAAGTCATGCCTACAGTCAAGCATGGAGGTGGGAATGCCATGGTACAGCAGATGTTGGGGAGTTACATTTTATTGAGGGACACAATATGTACACTGAAATTAGTGCTGGGCGATAAAACGATTTCGTTTTTTTTTTTTTTTTCCGAAGCAACCTGATCACGCAGCTCACTATCAGGCTGCGTTCTGAATTGCACGCTCATGTGGAGGATCGCTTTTAAGTAGCATCAGGTTGTGGGTAGATGGCCAGTAGAGAGAGCCCTGAAAGCAAAAGTAAAGACGAAGGTGAGCCATCTGCTCTCAATGATAACGAAAGGCCTGACCAAGCGCAGCTAAGCCCAACATGCAAAATATGCCGCCATGCAGTACCGACAAAATCAGGAAACTACCAATTTTTTTCACTATTTGAAAAAATATTATCAAGTCGAATACATGGAGAGTGTGAAAACATGCTCAAGTGTTTTTAGCCAGCCGCTTAGCAGTGGCACTAACCAGTCATCGAGCAGCGGAGTTTCTCCTAAACAACAGTCAGTTGTGGCGACGTTTGCCTCTATTACCCTTTATGAAAAAAAAATAAAAGGCACCAGGAGAAAGCTGTCACCTATTTCATGGCTAAAGATACGATGCCGCTCAGCACAGTGGAGAAAAAAAGGATTCAAAAACCTTGTGAAAGTACTTCACTTAAGGTATCAACTGCCCGGCAGAGAGTATTTCTCACAGACGGCGCTTCCACTGCTTTATGGTCAATGTCGAGCAAAACTGGAAGCCAATATAAGGTTTGTAAGACAGTTCACTAGTGTTAATGTTACTACAATACTTTGTATTTTGAGTGTTTAGTTTTATTTGATCGGTAATTATTTGTCTTGTTGCTTTTTCATTTTCTTCAAATGCTTGAGATGGTAAAGCCATAAGAATGTTTTCACGATTACTTTATGGTAAGACAAAAATGTTAGAAGTCAGTTTTTCATAATCTAAGTGGGGTAATCAAAATGTAAATTTACATAGTTCCATTGATATACTGAAGCAGAACATGATCCCCTCCCTCTGGAAATTGGGTCGCAGGGCAGTGATCCAGCCTGAAAATGACCCCAAACACACCTCTAAGACGGCCACTGCTTTATCGAAGAGGCTGAGGGTAAAGGTGATGGACTGGCCAAGCATGTCTCCAGACCTAAACCCAATAGAACATCTTTGAGGTATCCTCAAGCGGAAGGGGGAGGAGTGCAAAGTCTCGAATATTTTGTCAGTGTTGTCCCATGAAAAGATATCTGCAGAAATGTGAGGGGGTGTACTCACTTTTGCGATACACTGTATAAGTTCTGGGTGATATGGCAAAAAAATTTCAGTGTCCTGTTTATTAGTCTGATGAAGCCTCTCCCAGCTGGTAATAGACTAGGCTGTGGTGTATGTTAATATACCTGGATAGCTAGTGAGCTTTACTTAGCATGCAGCAAGCACTCAGCAGCACTTGTAGTGGTGAATAAATATTAAACATAAATAAACTGGTATACCACCAAGTGCTGGTATATACAGTCGTTTCCGGTTAATCGGACCACATTGGGACACTATATCGTTTTGGCCCTAATAGCTGGTCCAATTAAACAGCTTTTGCAGTGGCTAAGTGGCGACTTGTGGCTTCTTTTTTGTAGTAAATGGAAATGTTAGGTAAAGACCTGTAGGTGGCAGTGGAGGGCTGGGGAGAACCTCAGGAGCGTTGTAGTGATGCCAGAGACGAAGAGTTTCTTTGGTAACCACGGATCATATATTTCTTATTCGCTGTCACGTTTTTTTTGGTCCGATTAAGTGGAATTTTGGTCCAAATAAGCGAATAACGTTACACGTGTATATAATAGGATTTGATTCGGTACTTTAGGATTTGGTCCGAATAAGCGGCTGGTCCCATTAACCGTTAGTCCATTTAACCGGAATCGACTGTATTAAACATTTGTGATTTACTGTTCTGAGATATTGAGTACACACCACGTTTCTGTTAAGCTGGTTAAACATCAGTACCTGCTTAGTCAGGTTTGATGCTGGGGGATGGTTTTGTCAAAGCTCAAAGCTTTGTGGTGAATATATGCTCAAGCTATACACCAAGACTGCACTTAAGAAAGCCCATGAGCTCGTCTTTGTGTAATTGATGATGACATCAAACCCTGGGCACCTCATATTTGTTGTGCCGTTGTCAATTTGAGGCTCATGGGTGCTCTGAAGGGAAAGGAAGTCTATCATTTGCACTCAAATTTGGCCAAAAAATGATCACTTGAGGGACTGATACTTCTTTTTGACCCTGATCCAGATGTTTGCACTTTATGGCTGGTTATCCTCATCTCAACCCAATCAGAATGAAATGGCTTGATTAGGGACTTAGTTTTGTCAGAAGTGCTTGGTTCAGTATTGAAGGGTTGCTTTCACCTGGTACAAACCTTTTTAAAGAGTAAAGAACATCTGATAACCAAGTTAACAACTGACGTGAGTACTGATGCAGATTTATTGTTCATGGTTTTGGGTTAGGTGGGTGGCCCCTTAAAATAGCATCTCTATATGTTTAAAGTCTGAAGACCGTCTTGTTACATAATTGCACCGTCAGCACTACAGTACCTGTTGTCTGTGTGCTTGAAGATTGAAGTCCGTTACAAATCAGTTGTTGAAACACATTCAGTTGGGACTGGAACATTTGTGCTGATTTCAAAGTATTGACACTGCCTCTAGGAATGCAGCTTGGATATACAAAGTGCTGTTGTTTCACCTGTGGCTGGGATAGAGGATCATATTACATTAAAAAGAAATGGTCCCTCCTGTAAACATTTTGTTCCAGGCCAGAAAAGTGTAGTGCATAAACCGCATATCATCAATCTCATATAAAACTCTGATTGATTGATTGAAATGATTAATGAGAGTAAAGAACAAAGATCTGCTGTAGACAGATGGTTCCAAGAACAGCTGATGCCAAGATTAATAAAGAAGGTTTTGTTGAATGAAGGAAGTTCACAAGTTGGACAGGTCATCAGGGAGTTCAAATATCTGATGGTGGAACCAGAGTAAATGGCAGAGTAGAAGGCATTTAAGTTTGTTGTTGAGCATTTTCTTGGCGAACTTGGAGAACCAAACTACATTGAACTGTTTGATAACATGGATAGAAGTCTACCATGAATATCCATTTTCTGAATCTGAGCGGTTTCAGTAGCACATTTTTATTCCTTTTGACCCCATCCAAAAGTGGAATCAGGGCAACTGGAATCCATCCAGTGCTGGATATCTGTTGAGGGATGCTGACAAGAGGCACCAGATACAAACTAACAAATACCAGTACAAACACAAATCAGCTTCTAAACATTTTATTCATATTTTCAATGGAATACAAATTTAAAGAATTATTCCTGTTTTACATTTACAGTATAAAGGCAGACGCCCTAGGTCTCTGGAGGTGCGATGCAGCAGTGGTGATCGCACTTCCCTGTACTTATGCTTTATTCTAAAATGAAAATTTGTAAATGTGTCCAGAGACTAATTTCTTCATATGTAGGTCAGAGTTTGACCTGGATGTGTTAAGTTTCACATGAATTGCCAGTTCTTTAAAGCTTTTTAAACCAGACTATCTCAAGCTATGTAGAAGAATGTTATTTAAAGGACATTATTTGTAGTGTCTTCATCACTTGGTGAGTGGCGAAATATCTCATTGGGCACCAGCCTTTAACCAGGAATTAAACCATACCGAACTATTGTACTTTAATCTGTGCCGGCATGCATCAGAATGACTGTGGATTGCTCCCATACATAACTCCTTAACCCTGAAGGACCAACTTCAAATAATATGTAGAATTAGCTGAATGGTCAATACAATCACTGGTCAAACGTAAAAATATTTCATTGTATATCAATCAAAGACATTATAAAGTTTACTTGACTGTACCATCCAAATCAAGCCTTCTGACCAAGTGATGTTGATCCTTCTCCCTGTTCTGATCAGAGAAGCACTTCGGCTCTCTGAAGGGCCAAACCAGAGAGAATTGCCCCATCTTGTGAGCAACATGGAAGCAGCATGGAGGGCAACTCAAAACACAGAGCTTGTGCTAAAGAAAAATCTGTTGTTTGGACACATTTTGGCTTTAAAGAAGATGACAGAATAAAAAGAAGTTTGATGTATATTCTGCAGAAATGGTTTTAGCAGCCATCTGTGTAATAGCACCAGTCTCATTAAACACAATGTTAATGCAACCAATTATGACAGGGCGCTCAGAAAAGAGACCCTGACACACATGCTGCAAAAAAATGCCTTCATTTACAAACGTTCACAAACGCTACACTCTATGAAAAGGAGTCAAGATATAAGTAGGAAAATAAGACAGTTTTCTAATGTAATGCAAAGCTGTGGCTCCCATGGCTACGATGGACCTCAGTGAGTTTAAACATCTTGTTAAATTGCACGTTGCATTATTAAAAATGTCTGATGCTTGCAATAAATGCAAGTTGTTTTCTTCTTTTTAGGGAACTTGCTTTTTAACAATAAGACTAAAGTTTCATGAACACATTTTCTATATATTTAATAAATAACCGTAAATAGTAGTCATGCACTGCTCGATCAGCCAGTGGCTGGTCCAGCGCAGTGCACGTGTGGCAAAGTGTGATCTGCACAGAGTCGGCTCATATTAATGATTCTGTGTTAATCACATTTGCACATGTGCACTGTGAAAATAAAGCATGGAGAAAAACACTTTCACAAACCGATCATTTACAGTTTAGTTCTGCTTTTAAACTGTTTGTTTATGAGAGAGCTCGGTGCTGATGATGCAGAAGTGTAGTGTTTCAGTTGTGCTTCATTGCTACTCAAGACTCTTCTGATATAGAAAGGTAGCCTAGTAGTTAAGGTACTGGACTCCGGAGCTGATGGTCCAGGGTTCAAATCCCATCTCAGCCATGCTGCCACAGTTTTTAGTCCTTTAACCCACCATTGATTGAATGGTACAACTATGACTTGTAAGTTGCTCTGGAAATGGGCAGCTGCTAAATGTTGGGACTGTAAATATAGGACAGTTACAGTTCTTCTTATAGTAGTTTTTTTTTGTATGTAGGTAGAAAGTAAGCCATGGAGGAGCAAATCCCAAAACACCCAGAACATCAAATTTAAAACGTTTAAAACAGCATCACCTCGCTGAATTTGTCTTGGCTAAAGCAGTGAAGTTTTGATTGAAAGAAATCTGGAACACAATTATCTTCATGTTTGGACAGAAAACAATTTGGAATTTCATAGGAAATCTGAATTGGTCGTGCATTCTGAAATCTGCACTCTGAATTGCAGTTAGTGCATTGTTAATGTCAATGTTTTCTTCTCTTGTGATGTTTACACCAGTACACACATTCATTAGAAAAAAATGGGGGGCTCATTAATCATAATTAAAAGGTACAAGTTTAAAATATGAAATTAATCATAAAGTTCATGTGAGGTCATATCACCCAGTGCTACCATACTAGCTTTTCCACCACCTGAGCTTGAGGTGCACAGTATTAGTGGCACATAGCTGCATGGGTTGCACGTTGTAGTGCCATCACTTTATCTTTTATATTTCTAACTTATTGTATCTCCTTACTCTGTATTATTGGACAGACGTAACATGCGTTTTACCGCAAGTCATGTGGAATGCTGTATCTGTGACCAATAAAATTTTATTTGATTTAGTAAAGTGCTTAGTTACTTGAAAAGCTGTACTTGGCAATCCAAAACATTTAGGTTTCACGTTTGATAGTATTGCTTTCTTGGGCACATTTATGTGCAGGCTTTTAAATAGTGTTGTTTACTTTATCTTGATAAAAGAACATGCCTTTTAGTGTCAATCAACAGACTAGTTTGTTTGCATGAGATTCCCTAATGTAATGGTAGCAGTGGACTGTAAGTAAATTGCAATGTCTGTTCTTATTCCTAGTTCTAAAAAGGGGAGTCACAAAACACTGACTCGGTTTACATAACTAGTTATAGAAGTCTTTTTTTTAATTTATTCTTCAATTGTGACAAAGACACTTTTATCAGGATAAAAGGTAATAAGATACAGGAGTGGTACAGGAGTATAAATCAGTCATGCAGTGGAAAGACAATATGCATTTGTTTAAATTTCCCTCAATTTTTGCATTGTGACAGGTTGAGTTTCTTTTTCAACTTGATTGGAAGAATTGCAGTTTCCTAAAATTTTTTGTTTTTGAATGTGTGAATTTTACTGCTTACAAATTTTTTTCAAAATGAAATGCCCTTGAAGACATGTCCCCAAATTCTTTGTAAGCTGTGTGCGTGCGCATGTGAAATAAGTTATAGGACATCCTCTTATTTTAGAAACAAAAGGTAAAATTACATATGTGAATACCACAGCAAGTAAATTGGGGGGGGGGTGCATCTTTTAGGATTACATATGTCTGGAACATAGCTGCCATCTTGAAAGCTGACATATTTTGTGTGCGTGCGTGTGTGCGTGCGTGCGTGAGAGAGAGAGACTCGATGTCAATTTCATTGAAAATTGTCAATGTCAATTTACCATAATGAACTAACCTAATACGTATGCCTTTGGACGGTGGGAGGAAACAAGAGTAGGCAGAGTAAACTCAAGCATACTCTAGCCTTCATTCTGACATTAAACCCAAGAACTACAAATGGTTTGAGCTGTTGTTCAGATTCAGTTACTTTTTAAATATCTGTATTTGAGTTTTGAACCAATGTCATTCTGTTTCCAGGTGTGTGCTCTGTCCTGCAGCTGCCACCATGTTTTGGAAGTTTGACCTGCATACCACCTCTCACATCGACCAACTGCTTGATCGGGAGGATGTAACTCTAAAAGAACTAATGGAGGAGGAAGACGTTTTGCAGGAGTGCAAGGCACAAAACCGCCGACTTCTGCTGTTCCTCTCACAGGACCACTGCATGCAAGACTTGGTCAGCCTCATAACAGAAGAGCCTCCTTCTGACCTAGAGGAGAAAACACGCTTTAAGTAAGATTTTAGACAAGTTGGATCTAAGAAGGTCTAATTTAAAAACAAGTATTCGTAAATCTTAAATTCTATCCCAACTCAGTTTTTAATACAATGAACTTCTGCGGCAAGTTATGGTAAGAGCATAGCAATACAGGAAGTGTCAAAACAAAAGTGTAAGCTTTTATCTTGCTTTTAAAAATTCCTCTCCCTTCTTCTTAATCAGCCATAAAAAGTCTGTCTTAAAGGTTGCTCTCTGAGGAAAAGAGGTTTTTTTTTTTAATACTCAGTTCTGTATGTGTAGAGTAAATGGGAAGCGAGAGCTTTAAATAACCCCTTTCTTGAGAACCTAACACTGATGGAGACACAGTTGTATTGGAAAATGTAACCCGACACAGGCACAGCTGTCATTGCGTAAAGACTAGGACTGCATTTACCTTGCGTTATGGCGTGACGCCACATAACAACAGGATTCTGTTGCAAAACGTATCAAACCATTACGTTTGCAGTCAGTTTTGATTTACAACCCCAATTCCAATGAAATCTGGATGTTGTGTGAAACAAATAAAAACAATACAATGATTTGCAAATCCTTTTCAACCCATATTTAATTGAATACACTACAAAGACAATATATGTAATGTTCAAACTGATAAACTGTATTGTTTTTGCAAATATCCAAATTTGATGCCTGCAACGCGTTCCGAAAGAATTGGGACAGGTACAACAAAAGAATGAGAGTTGAAGAATGCTCAAAAGAAGCATTTCACTAAAAAGAAGTTTCACTTTGTGAACTACTGTGTGAGCAAATAGTCCAACTGTTCAAGAATATCGTTTATCATTGTGCAATTGCAAGACATTTAGGGATTTCATAATCTACAGTTCAGATTATCAAAAGATTCAGAGAATCTGTGGAAAAGTGTCCTGTGGTCTGATGAGTCCACCTTTCGAATTGTTTTTGGAAATCATGAACGTTGTGTCCTCCGGTCCAAAGAGAAAAAGGACTGTCTGGATTAATATAGCACAGAATTAAAAAAGGCCAGCATCTCTGATGGTATGGGGGTGTGTTAGTGACCATGGCTTGGGAAACTTGCACATTTGTGAAGGCACTAGGGTTAGGGTTGCCATTCAAGCAACATTTTTTTTCAGAGACGTCCCTATTTATCTCAGCAAGACAATGCCAAGCCCCATTCTGCATGTGTTACACCAGCGTGGCTTCATAGTAAAACAGTGCAGGTTCTAGACTGTCCTGCCTGCAGTCCAGACCTGTCTCCCGTTGAAAATGTATGGTGCATTATGAAGCACAAAATATGACAATGGAGATCCCGGACTGTTGAGCAACTGAAGTTGTAAATCAAGCAAGTAAGAAAATTCCAAAGCTTCAACAATTGGTCTCCTCATTTCCCAAACACTTATTGAGTGTTGTTAAAAGGAAAGGTGATGTAACACAGTGGTAAACATTCCCCTGTCCCAACTTCTTTGGAACGTGTTGCAGGCATTAAATTCTAAATATGTGAATATTTGCAAAAAACAAAGTTTATCTGTTTGAACATGAAATATTTTTTGTTTGTAGTGTACACAGTTGAATATGGGTTGAAAAGGATTTGCAAATCATTGTATTCGGTTTTTATTTTTGTTTTACCCAATGTCCCAACTTCATTGGGATTGGGGTTGTACATAGCAGGTTAAGAGTGGGTAATTATTAAAGTAAAGGACAGAATTGAGAGGCTGCAATTGGTATCTGAGGGATTATAAGAACAGGTCCCACAAACTACTTAATGCATGCATCCTTTTAATTAAAATGTACTTGTTAAAAACAGTTTTTAGCTTTATTTTCTTCAAACGTTGGCATAGGTATTGGACTAATACTGGCTCAGAGTGCTGTATTGGATGTTAGAGGCGAGAAAAAATATTATCTGATGATGATGATAACAATAATCAGTTAGTCAAGTGCTCTGATTGTTTCCTTATGTTAAAATGTCAAACAGATTCTCCTGCAAATGAACCAAACTGAACATCTGATCTGTGTACAATCATTTTGGGGTTCTGCTTGATTCATGCTATTGAAGAGCTGTATCTTGCTGTATGGAGCTGTTAGTAACTTTTCTGCACTCTGGCACTCATCACACCTTCTGGTTATACAAAGTGAAAGAGCAGGTTCAGGAAGAATAACCAGTTCCCCTGCCTAAAGCAGTGGTGCATGATCTCAATTGTTTATATCCACACTATTCTTTATTTTAAGTCTTTGTTCTATTTTGAAGTAATTGCAGGGAAGTGTTTTTTCTTTTTCTTTCTTACTACCACTGCTTTTTTTGTCCTAGTCCTTAACACAAATCATTATTTTATTAATAAACAAAATAAGCTTGAATACAACCCCAAATCAAAAATAACAAAATGCAAATTTAAAGAAATGTTTAAAGAAACATTTATGGTGACTTTTATTTGATTGCAGATGGTCCAATATATTGCATGCTTTTTTTTCTGGTCAGCTTCATTTCATTAAAAAAAACAAAAAAAACAAACAAACAAACATGAATTCCTGCAGTTCAGGTCCGCAACTTATTCCAGAAATCTCCGGTATGTTAACACATGCTTGAGAAAATTGTTGAAACTTTTAAAAACAATGTTATTTAAAGAAAGATTGTATGGGATTTTTCTCTCTGCAGTGCATAATATCATTAAACAATTTAAGAATTTCAGCCTCCAAGGGCTTTTATTAGCAATAAGTTCAAAAGCCAGAGTCTGTCATGGTATGAGACTGTCAGTACCCTTGGATTTACATTTCTGTTATGGTAGCATTAATTGTTTAATGCAGAAAAGTACATTGAGAACTTGGAGCCACATATGCTGCGTCAGTACACAACGTCACAAACACAAAGTCAACGTCTTTTCCAGGGACACCCATGCATTTTTCAACAATATGCCTTCCAGTTTTTTTTTTTTTGTGGAACCTTGTTTAAAGTGTTTCAAATTTTCTCATTTGTTGACAAGCTGAAGTTCTTCTGCCCTGCCTTTAGTGTGTAATGCTTTTGTACCAAATCATGATCAAAATCACCTGTTCACATCAGTTGTTTAAAATCACATAATCACAACATACTTTTCTTAATAATCATGTTAGAATATAAGCAAGATCAGTTGTAGTTGGTTCACATTCATGTTCTCTTTTTGTTCATTTCATTTAAAAAGGACAGTATATGAAACGACTCAAGTCGCATGAGTATGAGATTTGGCAGTCTGTAGTATTTGCAGTGCAAATGAATTGAGCTGTGATCATTTGTTCGAGAGAACACAGTATAGGATCGTTATTGGCATTGGTTGATGGATAAAGCTGAAAATATCAATATTGGAAATGTTATGCATGTTAACCCATCTGCACCAAGGTTGCCAGAATCCTGAGCTGACAGAGCCTTTAATTCTCTGTTCTTCTAGGCTTCCAAATATTGCCTGTGAGCTCCTTACTTCTGATGTGACACTTATTAATGACAAACTGGGAGGAGATGAATCTCTCCTGGGTAAACTCTACCATTTCCTAGAACAGGAGTCACCTCTCAACCCCCTGCTGGCCTCCTTCTTCAGCAAGACCATCGGCAACCTGATAGCACGCAAAACGGAGCAAGTAAGGACTTTTCTAGTACAGCGTCACAGCAATTGGTATGCAATTTGGGCTCTTAAATTGGATATTCTGCCATGTGTTTTTTTTAATAACACAGCACTGTTCAAATGCTGTGCTGTCATCAGGACTTATTTTCCAGCTATGTTTCTTACAGTCCAAATTGTTAGGAAATGGTGGTTAGATCACTGGTATGTGCTCGGGCATTACTGCGTCAAAAACATTTAATTTATGAATGGCTTATAGAACCACATTGGAGAGGGATTACTTTGGCAAACCTTTTGTCAAACGACAAAGGTTGTCGTTGTGTGGTTGGATCACTGGTGTGTGCTTGTGTAACAATTGTCACCACCATTCTTGCTTTTTCTTACTGACAGTCCAGCTGTAAACATTAAACCTACACATAAATATTTGGTTTCCTGTTGATATACAGTAAACAATCTTTTGTTTTGTAATGTGTTTGAGTCGGAGTATAAGCCCTGAGGAGTATTGTCAGTGGAGCATGTGATTGAATACTGCAGTTAACTAAGGCATAACAATGTTTTGCATTGTTTTTTTTTCTCCAGGTGATCTCATTTCTGAGGCAAAAACACAACTTCATCAGTCTGGTTCTGAAACACATCGATGCTTCAGCCATGATGGACCTGCTACTGCGCCTCATCAGCTGTGTTGAGCCAGCCCCGCTCAGACAGGAGGTCCTTAATGTAAGACCTGTGCTTTATGTTCTGTACACATGTTAATAAGACATGGCAAATTGGTCACCAGAACAGCTGTTGTAGTAAGCAGAACTTGTACAGTTTTACAATGCAAGCAGTTGTGGTTTAAGGGACTTGCTCAAGGACCCTGCAGTGCAAGTTTTTTGCCGAGGTGGGATTTGAGACTACATACAGAAACATCGAAACTTCACAAAGACAGCACTCAGCAAAAGTGCAGCCTTCAAATGATAACAAACAAGTTACTGATATGCATTTGCAGTAATAGTGTGTGATGTTGAATTTGACATGGCGGGAATAAAGCGTGCTGATAGTACAGTATAGGCATAGTTGTATCGCTAAACTGTTTTCAATTTATAGTGATTCACAATAATTAAAGTACATTAGTGTACATAAATATGCATTAGAAAAATGTGGTAGTTAGAGTTCAGTACAGTACAGGTAGTCCCCGATTTACAATTTGGATATGTTCCAACAAATTCATCATGATTAACCTCTTAAAACTCCTAGGCCCAGATATATCAGAAGTTTATCTACAGTATATATGAAGATCTACAGGTCCAATAAAGACATACAATATATTATTTTAAAGCTTAGAATCTGTCTTTCAGTGATATTGCTTTTTTCCTTTAACTACATTCAAATAATAAAATATTTAGGTCACAAGGTAGCGTGCACAGTTTTCATTATCAAATTTTAGGTACAATGCGAACATTCTTATTTTTCATAACGCCATCTTTTAGCGAAAATAAACATATACATCACACAACCAGGAAGACTTTCACGAATACGATACTTTAATCTATTATGCTCTGAAATGTATGAATATTGAAATAAATTAAAAAGAACAAGAACAGGCGCTCACCCATTACGTTACAGCAGCATGCATGCGTAATGGCTGCTGGGAGTCGGAGAGACGCCTCACTACTAAAAAATCCAGCCACACACCTTAGATTGTCCTCTTCAAAACGAGACCAAATTTGTGCCTTTCCATTAAAACATTCCTTAGTAATCCACTTTTTTGTGTAAGGAGTACTGAGTAAAATCCACAGGTCAAAATGTACACGACCGACTTTAAAAAAATCATTCAAAAAACATTTTGTGGACAGATTCGGGCTTTTACATATCAGCGGAAAGGGCAGGATCTCAGCTATGACATGACATGTCACTCAAGTCTGTAGACCAATCAGGCGCCAAGTTATCTCTACACGCACCCGCTGAGGTGCGAAACAAACAGTAAGCAATGCGCGCCAAATGTGCGTAAGATATGCGCAATGTGGCCTGGTGCCTTGTGCTTACACCTAACACCTATACATTTTTTGTGCAGTAAAATTTGCTTTTCTTTTTTTTTCCTCAATTTGGAGTGGTTGGCAACCTTGGATACTCCAAAAGGACACTTGGTAGTCTCTCTGTGCTCCAGCTTGAATAACTCCACATCAGTAAAAGAAATCAACTCAAATTTCTTTGGTGAAAGTAATCCCTTGAAGGCACAAGTTTCTGAAGATCAAAGTGATGGCGCACACGAGCCCTTCAGTTTGTAGGCACTAATATTTAGATTCTAAAATAAAATTTAGAAAAGCGCCCATGTTTTTATGTTGTTTTTAGCATATTTTGAAGTGCCTTCTAGTACAATTTTAAAGGCTTTTCAGTAACATTACATCATGAAAATTTTTGTAGTTTATGGACGGTCTCAGTAAAAAGCTTCAAGATTTGGGTATGTCATTTTAGGCGAAAAAAAAAAAAAAATGGCTGGAATTGTAAGTGGTTAAGATACTGGACTATGGCGCAGAAGGTCCAGGGTTCCAATTTATTAACATGAAGCTTGTTTAATAATAAAATATTGAATATCTTTCCAACACTTATCACTCCTGCCCCGTCACCACCCTATATCTGATTGCATAAGAGTACGTATTACTTGCCTGGGAAAAATCTAAACTCAGTGTGGTTTCTGCTAAATTTGTATTTGTGCGCGTTATCAGATTCCCAACGTTAATATTGTAGGTCAGACCATCGTTGAACTATATACCTGTACTATTTACTGGACCGTCATATTCAATTCAATTTTATTTATATAGCGCTTTTTACAACGGTGCATTTTCTCAAAGCAGCTTCACAATTATTACACTATCTTAAAAGGCCAATCCCAAGTTGAGCAAGCCTAGGGCGACAGTGGAAAGGAAAAACTCCCTGAAAGTGGTAGGA
>JAVSBV010131731.1:0-31997 GCA_033117975.1 Parotocinclus spilosoma
GTGTGTTATTCTGGTACCGGGTGATCAGTCTTGCTCCGCTGAATCCTCAGTACACTCTTGTACTTTGATACTGCATGGAATAAAGATTGACATTTTTATCAAGTTTGGAGAGACGTCCTTTTTCCTTACAGTGCACAGCAACTCAGTCAATGTAGATGGCGTCAAGAGGTTGCATACATCCAGCAGACGCATTTTGCTACATATGTGGCCAATTTATAAAGACAAGAGTGAAAAAGTACTCTGTGAAAGCATTTGCTAAGATGTGATATGCCTACAAAGCATACTTCTGCATACCTGTTGGTGACCATGAAAAAACTCCTCATTTCACATGTGAGCACTGCAAGAAAACTCTTGAAGTTAAGTGGATAAATGCTACTTTCTTAAATAGCAGATTTGAATTATTATTTTGAAAAATTTTGACCCTTCCAAATGTCGCACTTGCAAAAATGCACCACCTGTAACATATCCTGACCTTCCTTCATCTATCGACCCAGTACCACACTGCTCTGAACTTCCTGTACCAACTCCTCCAAACAGAGCTTAAGCACCTTCAGGAGAAAGCAGCAGGTCAGACACTGAGGAAGACGTTGAAGGCCATACTACCCTAACAAAAACCCTAATAATTGCCAACACTACACATAAAGTTGGGGCTCAAAAAAAATGTCAGGGCTCTAGATAAGGAGTCAAAAGCTTTCAATTACCTCCAAGATCTTTTCCCTAAGCTGTCTGAAGCAAAGATCAAAGCTAGTGTCTTTGTCGGACCACAAATCAAGAAGATCATACAAACAGATTCCAAAAAAGTTGGGACTCTAAACAAATTGTGAATAAAAACTGAATGCAATGATGTGGAGGTGCCAACATTTAATATTTTACTCAGAATAGAACACAAATCACAGATCAAAAGTTTAAACTAAGAGAATGTACCATTTTAAGGGAAAAAATGTTGTTTCCAAATTTCATGGCGTCAACAAATCCCAAAAAAGTTGGGACAAGGCCATTTTTACCACTGTGTGCATCCCCTCTTCTTCTTACAACACTCAACAGACGTATGGGGATTCAATTTTTATTCACAACATGTTTGATAACTAATATAAACATTTATAGGATATATCAATTTTGACACATTTCGAATAGGATTGTTTGGACTGCTGTGTGGTGAATTACACTGCTCACAAAAATTAGGGGATATTTTATTATGGAATATTTCATTTTGAAGTATCCCTTCGTTTCTGCAGTATATGTGGAGCTGCTCCTGTGACAAAATACAATGGAGAAATGTATTGGATTTAGATGGCATTTCTCCAGGCTCTGAGAAGTCTGCTGATCTGATTCTGAGAACACACTAGCAGGTCTGCGCTCCAAATGTGGTTTTGCCTGACTAAACTCATTTACAATCCTCTTCTGCCTCACTCATGCATTTCTCTATTTCATATATTTTTGGAGTATCTAATGCCTTAAAAAAAACATCCATTCCAAAGGCAATTAAATTGTGAAGTAAAAAATCTTGAATGAAATTTAGATGAACTTCTAACAGTTTAAGAAATTATAAAAATAATTCTTTCTGCTAGATAACATCTTTCTGATTTTGTTTAACAAACAAAACAATTTGTAGACAAAACGGCCATGTCTCTTATTACATTTACATTTATGGTATTTAGGAGAAGCCCTTATCCAGAGCGACTTACAATTAATACAGTCTTACAATCCAAGTAATTATGGGTTAAGGTCCTTGCTTAAGGACCCAACTGTTGCAGCTTAGCAGAGGTGGGATTTGAACCCTGGATCATCAGGTCCAGAGTCCAATACCTTAACTGCTAGGCTAACACAGTCCTGGTATTAGTGATGGTGGTACAAAGGGAACAGTGAGAAAGGAAGATTTAGTGAGTGGAATCTTAGGTGGACAGGAGAAAAAAGCAGCTATTTACTTGTGGCAGAGACAGATATTTGCTTGTGGGTTATTCATTTTATAGAACTGATGGAATTGTGTGGGATGAACTGTGAGTTTTCCCCTTCTTTCCCATTATTTTTCCTCTTAGAAAAGTATATACAAGTGCCCCCAGAAGCAAACCTTGCCTTTAATGCATCACAATGAACGAGTACCTGACTCTTTATTCAAATGGAATTCAGAACCATATATGATTTTTCTCTATATATACACAAAGTAATCTGTGCGTACCTCAGTACACTGTACTGTAACTGTGATTAAATGATGCTTTTATGCAAATAATTTGAGCCCTTGTTTTGTGTGTAGCCGAACTGCTTAAGTTTCTTGAATACTAGCCACTGCAACTCTGCTCTGATGTAGTAGTGAAATCTGAGCCTATAAAATGGCTGTAAGACAGAGCTTGTGATAATACATCATGCCTGAAAACAGATTAGTAGTTTAGAAGTCATTCTATACAGATCACTGGTGTTTATTGGTGTTTAGGACATTTGTAGATTTTTGGTCTTTAAAGATCTTTAACCTCACTTTATAGGAAAGGATCAGACAAAAAAAAATCACTGAACTTTGAGGTTATGTGCAATAAGGTGTCTGGAATAAACATTTGTACATTTTTATGGTCAGGTCCTAAGCAGGAGTATTTTTTTTTTCTGTCAGTGGTCTGTATACTGGTCCAAAATCTCACTGCAGTCTACCTTTTCCCCTAGAGCAATTAAATTCAGTTAGTTTTGCTCAGCTATGCTCATTTCGTGTACAGAACATTTTCTGGCTTTCTCACCCTTTCTCCAGAGTTTTCTCCATCATCCTCCTCTGCTTTTTTCTTTACCTTCTGGTTGTCTGTAGTACAGTATTCTACGTACTACGTCTTCCTCGGTTCTCTACCCTTCTTTCTCTCTTGCTTTTTTAAATCCTCTTAGCATTTCCTGTCATGCTTCAGTTTCCATGGAAACTCCACTCGTCACGTTAACAGCCAGGTTGCCGTTTTCCAGCGGCAACATCCTGAATCCAAATCTGAATCCATTGCAGGGCAGAAGGCATTTCTCATATAGAGGAAATACCCAATCTCAAAGGTGATCTCACATTCTTTTTTTCAGTGTATATTTTGCACTGAATGTGTGAGTACACATAATTATATCTAAGTTTAAAGGGTTAAGGTAACCTTTATAGGTGGTATATACCTCACTGCACACGTTGATGATATGATGGACATTTTCAGTTAAGACTTAATGAGCCTGAAGGAAATTATTTGAGCCAGGAAGTTTTGTTGTCTCCCAGCTACTGAACCTTGAGGGTGCAGTGCTATGATCTGGGGTTAGCTGATCAGGTAACTAACCCCAGATCATAGCACTACCCCCTCAGGCTTGCACAGTATGCCCTAGGCATGATGAGTGCATAAATAAAGCTGCCTCTTCTTACCCTGTTGTACCCATTACTCTGGAACAGGGTAAATCTGGACTCATCAGACCACTTGGGTTCATCTAATGCTCCAGAGTTCAATCTTCATGCTCCCTTGTGAATTTAAGCCATTCTTAAGTAGGTTAGCCTCACTGACAAGTGGTTTTCTTTAGGCTATGCAGATGTTCAGTTCCCATGAGTAGCCTTTGCATTGTGAATATGGAAATTATCTCACTTTCATTATTAAACATATCCCTGAGTTCTACTGTTGTCTTTCTAAGATTTGATTTTACTGTGTGTGTGTCTGTGTGTGTCTGTGTGTGTCTGTGTGTGTCTGTCTGTGTCTGTCTGTGTCTGTGTGTGTCTGTGTGTGTCTGTGTGTGTCTGTGTGTGTCTGTGTGTGTCTGTGTGAGCAAGCAAAACTCTGGGATAATGTTTAAGATGACACTAGGAATTTCTACCCTGTATTTTTTGCTGATGAACTTCCATCTGCCAGCCATACTCTGGAAAAAAAAAAATCAGTAAATCTTGCAAAAAACGGATTGTCAGCACGTCTTTTATTTGGGTGAGATCATTGTGAAAGTGCCTTGTAACTTGCTGTGTAATTACAGTGAGGCCAGAGATGTTTTGTGGACTGTCATATGGTTGTCACAGTGTAAAGTTTGATTGTAGTGCATATTAGGTCTCAGTTTGCATATAGATTAAAGCTACATTTTGTACAGTTTCCCCTTTTTGTATAATCCCGGAGTTTGGGAGTCCTTCCATTATCTTTGGCTTAATCCACATGGGGTCGCGGTGCCCACCCGGCAACTCTGGGCGCAATGGCAGGAACAACCCAAGACGGGGCGCCAATCCATCGTAAGGCGTAAGTCACACACGGAGGGCCTATTTTGGAGACACTAATGAACCTAACATGCATGTCTTTGGACTGTGGGATTAAACCAGAGTACCCAGAGTAAACCCACGCAGACACTGGGAGGACATGCAGACACCACACAGAAATGACCATGGCCACTCCACCCTGGGATTTAACCTGGGACCTTCTTGCTGTGAGGCTGCAGTGCTACCCATCAAGCCGCCGTGCTGCCCGCAGTTTGAGAGTCCCCCACAATTATTTTTTTCCGTCATTTTTTAAAAAATAAAATACAACTTTGTTCCCCCCCCTTAATAATGTAATAGCATTTCCTCACTTCTGCTAGCGACCTAATTGAAAGTAAATAATTCTCAAAGAGTCACTAGTGATCCTGGCAGTTTTTAATTGGAATTTGTAATTGATACAGGTCTCTTGTATCAAAGCCTTCTGGGAAGCCTGTTATGCTTTAATAACAACCTGAGGAAGAAATAATACCCTCCCCTGTTGAAGACTTAACAATATGCTGATGGAATTGAAATCTGCTGCTACATAAATTTAGATTATCTCAAAGACCCGAGGAATTGAATTACCTTCAGAATAAAGCTGCTTCTGCCTGGCAGCCCATGCGTACAGCCTGGAACCTGACATGCCGCTTTTTAATTGTTGCTTTTGAGACATATTTGTGAACCTTCAACAGTTGAAACAGATGCTCTATAACGCGAAAGTCATTAATTAACGGACCTTTAAGCAAGCTTTATTTTGCGCTCAATTGGCCAAATTCCCAGGGAATCGCGTCATTTATCCTAATTATATAGCATTATTACAAGTCTGCAACTGTGCATCCGACCTCATTATGTGAGAGCTTGTTGATCTTTTTTGGGTTCTTTGTGTGCTGATATTTAAAAAAAAAAAAAAATAATAAGGTCATACACTTGTTTGTTTTATTATACTTTTTTTTTTTTAGATACTTCAGTAATTCCTTCCTTCAACTTAAATTGCTTTTGCTCTTGAAGAAAAGTTCTAAAGAAATTCATTTTGTGTACTCTACCTTCCAGAGCCTCTGCTTGCCAATGGTGGATGTCCTTAAATTTTAACCTCAAAAAGGCTCAGAATTCTAAACGCCTTTTGTCCTTGGCTCTCCTGTTATGTGAAATGCCATGCTGCTTTGACAGCTATTGGAGCTGTCAAAGCCTCCAGCAACTGTTGCCTACTAGAGTGTGCAACGCTGATTGCCCCCACTTTCCTGTCCCATTATGTGCCCCTCACAGTGGCCATGTGTCTCTCTGCTGTCAGCAAGCCATGATGCGAGCCATCACAAAAAAGATCAAGTATAGCCAAGACCTTGTTTGGCTTGTGCCTCATGTCCTGGGTTATTTTTCACTCAGGGTGTCATGAAATAGCTTGATGGACCAAGTGGAGATCTGGGACCCCGTACTAAATTTGCGCATGTACAAAAAACATGGTGTATGCCTGATACATGGTGTATGACTGGTACATTGTCTCCAAGCAGCTTTACAATATTATATTATCTTAAAAAGCCAATCCCAAATTGAGCAAGCCTAGGGTGACAGTGGAAAGTAAAAAACTCCGTGACTTTAGAGGGAAGAAACTTTGGGAGGACCAATACTCAAAAGCTACCCATCCACAGCCTAGATGTTAACTGAAACAGTTAAGTAGTATACATAGTAAAATAAAGTATTGTATGTAAGTGCAACTCCATACCATGCAGTTTTATCACACAGCACAATGCCACAGATGTCAAGTTTTGAGGGACTGTGCGATTGGTATGTTGAATATATGAATGTCCACCAAACAAGCCTTGCGTTCCACCATCTCACAGGTGCGCTGTTTTTGAATTAAATATTGAATTGAGGTCTGGCTGACTATGGAGGCCATTTGAATATGGTGAACTCATTATGTTTAAGAAACCCATTTGAGATGATTTAAGCTTTGACATGGACCAGCTGCAACCTGAACCATCCATACAAGGCAGAATGGATCCATACTTTCATGTTGTTTATTCAAATTCTGATCCTACCATTTGAAGGTCACAGGAGAAATCGAGTCTTATAAGACCTTCTACTGTTTCCAAAAGGCAGGTCTTGCTATGGCCCATCTGCCTAAATGTATAACATGTTATTCATTCAGAGATTCTCTTCTCGGTTACTGTTACTGAGTTACTTTTGCCTTTCTATCAGCTTGAGCCAGTCTGGCCATTCTCCTCTGGCCTCTGGCATAAACAAAGCATTTTACCCAGAGATCTGCCCTCATTGGAAATTTTCTGTTTTTCAAACCATTCTCCCAAAACCCTAGAGATGGCTGTGTATAAAAATACCAGTAGATCAGCAGTTTCTGAAACGGTCCATTCCAACATTCCAAACCAACATTCATGGCATGTCCAGTGTTACTTTTTTCCCCATCCTGATGTAATTTTTAATAGGTAATTATGTCCACTTACTTAAACACTTTAAGTTGCTTCAGTAGGTAGCAGCTGTACCTAATAAAGTGGCCAGTAAGTCTGTATTATCCACACGTGGATCGGAGCTGAATTGGATATTTATTTCACCGGCCTGTTTTATGCTAATGCAGAATGAGATTCAGATGCCTCAGAGGCTGGTGGCTGTCATTCGGAGGACACCAAAGGCTGGAGGAAGTGAGGCGACTTTGATGTTTTTAGGACTTTTTCAAAGATGTGTGGGATGTTGCTGTGCAGTAATTACTGATTACATTACTCTGACATTTTCAGCTTTTCATCATAGCCTTTTGAAACATAAAAGGTGATGAGACTGCTTCTGAATGATCCCAGACACACTCCACTGGTCTCTCGGGCGATACCTATGAAGAGGAAGAGGCTGTATTATTTATCCTCTAAACATGGCCAGTATTGATTTTTGAACATGACTTTGATTTCTCAGCCAGAGGTGGCTCCTTCTCACCCTGTGATATAAAGTAGGTTCTAAATCATCCCCCCCAAAACAAACACTCTTGCGCTTCTGTATTAGTGGCTCAGTGGTTAAGGCAACAGACTAATAAGCAAAGGGTTGCCAGTCCTGGATCTGACAATCTTAGCTCAATGTTAGTATGAGTGATATGAGTAAACGTTGGGAATGTACTGTTAATAACATCTTTGTTTGTGTTAGGGCTCTTGGCTTTGAGCACATCTTTAAAGCTCAAATGTAACTTTGGATTAAAAAAAAAATGTTGACAAAACATTTATGCAGACAGACAGAATAAAGATTGTTAATACACTAATTTGTACATTTGCATTGCAATAATTTAGCAGATGCCCTTATCCAGAGCGACTTACACTCTGGACCACTAGAGTAACCAGTAGACCACCACAGTTCCACTTCTGAGTGAGGTGGCCTATATATCCCTTATCATAATTATGTCCTGATCCCGAACAGCTGCTTCACGTCCTATAAAGGCGTGTTTTTTGGCGCTGTTCGGCTCCAGGTCATCATTATTCCATCTCCCCGGTCTGGCTTCTTCGCTTCAGAGTTCACGCTTGCCCTCTGACGCTGACTCTAGTCGGCTGCTGAGATATGCCCCGGCTAGAGTACCCACCGGGTAACACGCACTCTATAAGACGTGTCCCGGTATGGCTTTCATTTAATTGCATGCACATTCAAACTCTCGCTCGCTCCCTGGCGTTTGGACTACCTCCGTGCCTCACCATTTAAGGGACATCCCAAAATCGTGCTTTCTGCACGTCTGCCCCAACAGGCGCTTTGGCGCCCTCTCGCACACAGATCGTAAAATCACCACATCTCGTAACAATTAGTCGTTTTTTCACCTCTGGTTAAAAATATAGCAAACGTGAAATGAAGCTTGTAAGTAGGGGTGTTTCTAGACTGTCATACTTTACTTGGGATTTTAGAGGGGCACTGTAGACACCCAACCCAACCTGCCAATCAATCATAGGGGCACAACTGTACATAATACAAACTAGATTTAACACTAAAGTGGGTGTTATACTGTTATGGATGAGAAAGAAGAACAAATTAAAATATTTTTTAATTAGTTGCATTATTTTGTAATTGTAATATAACAGATTATCTTGCTTTGATGGTCTGAAATGTACTTATGTGTACCAAGCTTTTGGGAAGTGCCATTGGATTATGGGAAACATAGTGCCTAAAGTAAACTTTTGTGGTGTGTCCAGTAGTTAGGCCATCAATCCTGGATAAATTAGACTTTTTACTGGATTGTTTTTAGTGTGGCATAATGTCATTTTATTAGGACACATGCTTTACTAAAGTAGGTAAACCTTTTTTAATAAATATTGGAAAATGAGACCTTTAATAGCTCATTTTAACATCGGGAAAGTGTTACCATGGAATTTACATGTACAGTACATATGATTGTGTTTGGACACATGAATAGGATTTAGGTTTCTGGACTATTAATTGATTGATTGTGAGTTGAAACTTGTGGGGCAGACGCTCAACTCTTTGCTGTTAATCACTTTTGATAAATGCTGTGAAATACATTGGTGGCCATTTATGAAGTGGAAAGACACACCAGAAAGAATAATACAGCAGTTGAGATTAAATCCAAATCTGCAATTATTGGATGGTGAACAAAAGATGATGCATTATCAAGTGAAAAGCGTTGGCTGACTTAAATTTAAATAAATATGAGAATCTTAAACTCAGTTAAGATGATGAGTAGCAAAATGTATGGAATAGTGGTAGAAGGTGCCGCTGTTTCACGCTGAGAATGGGGAAAAAATGTGAAATAAATGGGACAGTCGGGTAATGCAGTCATTTATATGCTTAGTAGTCTTAAATCATAGCCTTAAAGTGGCATTAAGCAGAGAAAAGATGCATCTCCTGTGCAACGGATCTTGCATGACACACTTAGAATGCAAAGTCAGGTCATCATATATGTTACGTGTGTATTAGACTTAAGTGTGTAATGATTTTAATGTCATTTGGAAGAATAAATATCTATTTTATTAATAGCGTAGCACAATGTGAGGTTGTACTGGATTTAGCCCCTGATGAGGAGGATCCACTGGGCACATCCCTACTCATTCGTTCAATGATCAGACAATCAACAGTGGCAACTGCATAATGAGCAGAATTATGCTGATACAGTCCATCAGCTTCAGGCATTGTTACAATTCAAAGTCCAATTTATTTGGATAGTGTTTGTTACAACAGAGTGTTTGGGTGACAGTGGAAAGGAAAAAATTCAAGACTCAAAAGGTATCCATCCTCCTTGGGCAGGCTAGATAGATGATACATGTAATATTAATTAATTATTAATTAAATTAATTGTTTAAATAAACAGAAGCTAAATATAAACATCAAAAGAGGGAACATATCTAAAGAAAATTAACGATTAAAAATATATAATGAGATAGAGACTATAATTATATAATATTATGAACAGAGGATATTAAACAAAAGTATTTTAGAACATTCTTGTGAACGGCAATATTTAGAGCTTACTCAGAATTGTACTGAAAAAGAAATAAAAATGTCTACTTAGTGGCTGTTTTGTCATGGAATCACATTGGCAATTCTCAGTTGACCTTTCACATCAGCAGACTTGTGCAAGCTGACAAAAATTCTATGGTGACTTAGTTAATCACTTTGTAGTTGTGGTGAGCAGAGCAGCATTTCAGAATCCACAACACTAAGCTTTGAAGCTCAATTGATTTAAGTGATTTGTCATTAACATCATAAAATCCAGGACTGGATGTGACTTAGAATATAGTATAGAATATAGAATGGTCCAGGCTGGTGGAGGTGTCGTAATGGTCTATGGAACGTTTTTATGATACACTTTGACCCATTAATACAAATGAATCAGCACCTGCATGCCACTGAAATCTTCATTCAGCACTACAATACAGAGTTACATTCACAAATGTATTTACTGTGCAAAAAAGAAGCCTCATCTTAACCATGTCCAGAAGTAAATGAACTTGGATGGGCTATTGTCCAACATACAGTCTGAACTGTGTATTGTCATCAGACTAATCAGTATTCTAGGTCTTTTGTTACAACACTTAGACAGTGTGTGAAGTTAAAAAGCCAGTGTCTGTCATGGTATGGGGTTATGTCAATTATTGTAGCATCAATGCAGAAAAGTACGTTGAGATTTTACTGCAACATACAAGAGGGGATCTTTTCCAAGAACATCCATTCATTTTTTAAATATTAGTTTTTTTTTTTACTGCAAAACCACATGCTGTACACATCTCAGAGGTATGGATGCTGACAAAGAGGGTATGGGTACTGGAGTGGCCAGTCTGAAGAATGGGACTGAAAACCAAAGATCTTGTATACAAAGATCAAATGAAGTACAATACTGGTAGTACAAATGCAGTTTAAAAGTTATAAATTATAATAACCTTATTATTGAAATACACTAGATTTAGAGAATTAAAGAAGCGGCATGCCACTTGGTCTGTTTTAAAGTTGTGATTTAAACAAAAATTCCACCTGACAGAACTGTTGCTTCAGTACAGTCACCTTAAAGACTTTGTAACCTTTGTAGACCGAACACATCTGTTTTGTAATGTATATCAGACCCAGTAAAACTCAGTAACATATCTGATAATGCTTTTCATTTTTTACCAGGCAAGGTGCATAATTAATTTTAAAATAATACATGTTCGGGAAAAAAAAGCATGCTTATAAAAGCAAATGCAGATTCTGAGCATGAAATAAAAGACAAACAGAAGGTGACAGGGTTCGGCATAATGAGATCTTAGCATTGTGGGGAAATAAATCTCGCTCTGAATGCTAAAGTGCCCCACATCAGAGACGCGACAAGCCGTCCTCCCACTTTGTCTCGGCCTCAATGGGAGATATTTCAGGCTGCAGGAGAGCTGCTGAGAAACGGTGTTCCAGCCTGATGAGAGGAGATTTAAAAAGAGGTGTCTTTGGAGGTCGATGTGAATATCATGTTTACAGGAACTGTGTAGGAAAGAGATATGAAGTTATGGCTGGAGAAATAGGGCAGCAGGAAGAAATATGACTCTTTATCACACACAGTTCCTCGCAGGTCACAGCGCTGTGCAGGCGACAAGGTAAAAATGATAGGAACGTGAAGGCTATTAGATTGTTTATGAAGAAGCTTTGGTCAGTTCTGGTCTATAAATAACTGTCCATGCTGTAATTCAGCTTGAATAATCTATATCTTTGCATCCACAATCTTTGTGTTTACACGGGCATATACCTACACCGTATGGAGAAAAATTATTGGGACACATTGAGTTAAACACTATTTTTAACTTGCCAATTAATATGATATTCCACATGTTGCGGTTTATTATTCGCTGATAAGAACCACTTTTGTAAGGAGAAGAGTGACTGCTAAAGTTCTTGTCCTCTTAGGAACAGCCTGAGGTTCACTGCACTTTTCAGGCTTAGCCTGCTCAGGCTATGTAACCTGATCTTTCCCTATTTGGAAATTAACTTTATTGAGAGGATAGTGATTGAGGAGCTCTCCGGTAAAGTCATATCACACTCCATACAAATAGACATCTGTTTAGCTTTAGCAGCCAAAGATGACGGCAAGATCTGGTACTGAGAACTGGGTTCCATCAAACCAATTATTTGTCGATGAGATTAGACCCAGAAAGCCTCTGCTGCAATGCTATAACCAGAATTGTCGAACCACACAAGCTCATTATTGTCAATTTGAGCACACATCTGGCATATCTTGTTTGCATTAGGCTGTTGCGGAGCTGCAGGGTTAGATGGGGAATCCCATATTTGCTTTCAGGCTTGGTTTGACCCACTGGTTAAGAATCAAACATGATACATACATACCATGTATATCTACCAAGAAGTGTAATATGTCATTTACTATCGGTCATCCATATGTTTCTGTGGGCAGTGTGGCACCCACCAATCCTGATAAATTCTGTATAACAGATGGGCTAAATGTAACTGTAATGTCAAACTGCGCCTTCAGTTATGCTAGGAAGTTTGTAAACCCCTCCTAAACTTCTGTATAAAAATGACATTAACATCATTAAGTCCTAGCTGTAGAACAAATTAATCCAATTGTGTAAATGACACAACAGTATTATACTTGGTTGTTTATTTATTAAAGAAAGCTTCTTTCAAAAACATTTATTTTGCTTTTAGCAACTCGTGCGAACACCCCTTTCCTTTACTCCATACAGAATCTTCAAGTCCAGGATCTAGATGCGCTTCTTCACATGAACTTCTTTCAGGTTTCTACTGGATTACAGTCAGGACTTTGACTTCATTAACTTTTGTAGTTTTTAATCATTTTTGGTACAGCAACTCACTATGTACTTAGGCTTTGTTCTGGCTGTCAAGTAAATCTAAAGAAAATGGACATATACCATATACCATGCCCCAACATCCTTTTGAATTTAGCAATTCATTGTTCCAACCACCATTGCTGGTGGCAAGTTATTGTGGCCCAGATGCAATAAATCAGGCTAAAATAATGGTTATCACCACAATGTTTCCCAGATAAGATAAAGTTCTTATGCTGGAATAAAGTGCTATTTTTCTCTATATCTCATAATCAATAAGCTATTTTTAGGTCTCATCTGTCTTTTTCCCCAATAGCCTTCTGAGCCTTCTGGATTGTCCATGTGCCATGTGATGGTCAGCAACATTCCGTTTTGTTTTCCTGATAGCGAACATTAATAACTGTGTAACAAGCCTTTAATTGCTTAGTAGGTACCCTGTTTTTTCTTTGACTTCACTTGTTCTTGGACTGATCCTTGTTGATCCACTGAGTATCAATGGTCTAGAAATTCCTCAAATTGTACACAATCTTCTGGAGTGTGGATTGATTCAGTCCAAACTCTTCAGAGAAAAAGTGTTGCTGACTCTGGAAAAGGTTTTAAAACCATCTCTAAAGTCCTCTGAATGTTTTGTGGCTATCCATTACATATTTCTTCAGTTGTTTTGAAGATTAGATTCAACTTACGAGTCATTGTAAATCATCCCATTAATTAAAATTACTAGACTATTACTATTGTCTTATATGTTATGGCTTTTATATTTTCCTTTATACTCTTCATATCCTATTTTTGTGAAATATTAGGCTACCTGTTATTTTATTTAAATTTTTATATTTCAAAATGCCCCCCCCCATGTTATTTTAGTTTATTCAGAGTATTGTCATAAACATATTAATTAAATAACTTAGTTAATTCTATATGTGTATGTATATATATATATATATATATATAGTTATATAAGTTATATAAGTTATTCAGAGTATTTATTCAGAGGCTCACAAACTTTTAAACACCACTCTGTATGGTACTGGACCTGATAAAGTTTTTCATTTTAACCACTTCTCAAAATATGTGATTGACTGCTTCACTGTGTTCCATACAGTGCCATTTATTGAACTCAGCATTTAGTTCCTGGTGCCTCAATCAGTGTCAGACCACCTAACCTATTAATTTATCAGCTTCAGTACAACCAAGATCACTCATGCAGGGTCTCTTCATGGGAATCTTAGATTTCTGCTTCTGGCTTGATTAATACCTTCTTAGTACATTAGACTAAAATCCCTTCAGAAAGTTCTAAAGTAAATGCACATTGAAATCCCTTGGGGTTCCGTGAATATCGCTTTATCACTGCATGACAGATGTCTGAGGTAAAGCAGTACTGTGATCATTTACCTCTTGTAATTGGACAGAGACTGACGTTGCTTGGAGGATTTCAAATCTCCCTCAGGTAACTCGTGACCTGTTATTGTAAACATGGAAAAGAATGCTAGTGAAATGGTCCATCTGAATTGTAGAGTAGCTTAAAGGCTTCTCAACTGCCTGATAGGAGTGCAAGATAACCGTTGGAGCCTCTTCTTGTTATTCATGCCGTTCCCTGGAGCTTAGAGTGGAAGCTAATACATGTTCCAGGAGCACCGGACTCTTAAGGTCAAGTTTTCGCAAGGCAGGTGTTTACCTGCCAGTCATCTTCCCTATAAGTCTGGCACAGTGGATGGCTCCCTGAAGCCTAATTCATTCAGTAAGCACTGACATCCATCCATTTTAATGTCCACACTATCCCTGTTTCTGTGAAACAGGAAGTTAACCAAAATGGACATTGATTGGACAGTACCAAAGTCTCACAGCCTGGTTAGTGTGACATAAATATAAAGAGTATTTTCACAAGAAAAAGGCATGCATATGATATTTAGAAGTGCCAGAGGTACCACTGAAAACATGACTGGACTGCTTTCCTATCCACAACATCATGACATCCTATCCAATGCCATGACATCCAAAGCCCAAACTGTTAGACACATGCTATGCACAATAATAATAATTTTAATAATGAATTGTTACTGCCCTGTTTATAGGAATGCAGCAGCACATGACACATCCCCCCTCTTCCAAAAACAGTTTTCAGGGAGGTAGCATTACCTATATAGAGTTTTAGCCTTTTATATAGTGCATCCAAGGGATAGAGTTTGCATCCAAAGGAGATCCCAGTGTTATGTTAAATGGTAAATGTTATGTCAGTCAGGCCAACACAGTCTAGTCAAGAGGGTTTCTATGGTAACAGTTTTATACAACTGCCAGAATCAGTCCTTGCTATGTTTCAGTGGTTAAGACTCTGGTTTATTAATCATACGTTTGAGTATAAATACCAGCTCTGCCAATGTTGTGCCCTGGGGAAAGGCCCTTAGCTATTGGCAGCTCAGGTCAATTGCTATGGATAGAGGTGACTAATGAGCTCTGTAAATGTAAAAGTCTGTCTTTCTGTCAACATATTACTGCCATTGGAATCTTAGCCCTAAACTTAGTAACCTAAAGCATATTTTCTGGCTGACAATTCTGTCTGCAACATTACAGCAGAGGCTTACTGGGTCTAATCTCACCAACAACATGTGGGACTTTTTTTCTTCAAGTTGCAGGTTTTGTTAAATAAAGGCAATATAAGTAAAATGTCCTTACAATGTAAAAAAAAATCAGATATTCATATCCCTGTGGGAACATTTTTTACAGCTTTTACAGCATTTAGCAGACGCCCTTATCCAATGCGACTTACAACTCATATAGTCTTACAATTCAAGCAATCATAGGTTAAGGGCCTTGCTTACTTATGGTCCCAACTGTGGCAGCTTGGCAGAGGTGGGATTTGAACCCTGAACCATCAGGTCTGCAGGCCCATTACATTTGGTCCTCACGGTGAGCTATAAACTTGACTCAGACTCTCACACACCCTGATTCAGCTCAACGTTGTTGCGAAGCTAAGCTTCGTTCTGGTCAAGGATTCTGCAAGTTGTTTTTCACCTCCATGGCGAGTAAGCAAAGAACCTAACAGAGATGTTAAACTTTTCTTCTATTTTTAAAGACCACCATTGCACCGTGATGTTGCAAAAAAAGACAAACACAGCAGCAGTTTCAATATAAAATCTGTTTTATTGTATATAATATTTTACCCTGATTAGCCATTAAGAGACCCTTCAGCCTATGTAGACTTCAATTGCGTACATCTGACAAAACCTCTATTTCATCTTCTAATTCACCATCATTTAAGAGAACACCAAGGTGTTTTGTAAAAGAAAATTATCTTGGCGATCGCATGCTCTAGTGACAGGGTGACTGGCCATTTTCCTATCTAAAAGTGGATCTTAGGACATTTAATATACGCTGCAGTTGGAGGTCCTTAACTGTGAGATGAAGGCTCTGAATAATAACAGCCAGACATCACTTATAAAACACCAAATCTTTATTGACTCCATATTTATTCTTGTGCACATTTTTGGACTGTCCAGTTCATCTATTTTCATCCAACAAAAAAGGCTTAATCTATGAAATGACAGCTGTCAGTCAGCAAGGATAAAGCATGTACAGCCTTAATTAGTTATGGTTAATTTCAGCTGCACTTACTGCTAACTGTTCCTAATATGAAGTATACAGGCATGGAATAGATTATACTAAACACTAAAGTGTATCTCAATACGACATGGCTTATATATTTTCTTCAGTTAGAAGTGCATCCTCTAAATGTACTTAATGTAACAAAATATTAGTGTCCTTCTGAAAAAGGATGTCTCTTGTTGAGTCCCAGGGGCACAGATCCATGGCATTAATGATACATAATGGTTCATACTTCAACTACATGGATCATCTGCAAAAAGAATATAAATTACATCATAATGTTTAGCTAAACGCAACAAAAACGAGCAAAAACAAATAGCATACAAAATGCTAGAATTTTAGAACCAAACAAAACAAATGGTTTACTGGCTGCATTGGAAAACTTGACTGTTCTTAACTCGGTCAGACACTTTTGAAATCAACTCTAATGGCAATTGTGAGCCAGGGCTTATTGTCACAATCAATGCCTCTAGTGGAACACCTCAGAATAGAAGAGGCAAAGGGGTGGGGGCCGAATTCCATTTGAATAACCAGGTAATTTGGGCATACTGTAAGAACCTGATGTCACAAACTGTTGCTTATGCAGCATAACAGAGCTACTAAACACATTCACAAATCCGCAGTCTGGAAGCATTTGTGTGTTTTTCTGTAACGGGAGCAAAAGATCCTACCAGCCAAATCAAAGCAGCGCATCCTGTTTTACCCTGACTTATCTTGGTGAAGGTTAATGGGAGGGTCTGGAGCCTAGCATTAAATTAACTGAGCAGGCAGAGGGTGCCAGCTCATTGAATACTGCAAAAGGCTGTAAAAACAAACCACCCCAAACTTCACATTGCGAGGTCTGTCCAGTATTAGAACTAAAGACTTGAGAAACTGCGGTGTACAGCAGCTGGCTTTACCACAGTGTCACCCAGGGCAGTGCTGCAGGGGAACCACCACCACAAGTCAGTCCAACCCTAATTATCCCATCTGATGCAATTATTCCAATTTGGGGGGAAAAAAAAGTTTTCTAAAGTACTTTTAATTAGCAGCCTGTAGTTACAGACATTGATGTCAGGTGATAAAAATCTGGGTAAGAATATCAGGATTTGTGTTAAATCAAATTCTGTTCTCCTTAAAGCTGTCACAAATAGTGTTTATCCCCCTGAAGAAAAGACGCTGCACTGCAAGGAAATGGCACAGAGGAAATGCATGTAAATCCTCATCGCCGGTTTTAACCAAAAACAGTCCCTTCTGGAGAAAACAAGAACCACTTACTCACTGCTTTTTAGGGAAACCTGCAGGGACAAATTTGTGTGAACAGTGTTAAAGCTTTGTCAGTGGTACTTAATACACTGCTCACAAAAATGAGATGATATTTCCTTTTTGTAAGAAGTATAGTATAGATCTCATATTAACCTGGTGGGACATGGATTTTAGGATGAAGGTGGAAAAATCTACAGTATCTTCAGCTCATGCTGAGCATTTATCTTCTCAAAGTCTATAAGCCCTGCAGTGTGTAGTCTTTTGTAGTTTCATACATACACCGTAAGTACTGAGACAAAGAAAGCCTCAAAAGTAGACCGTAAAGGAATAAAAGTCTGATAAATGCAGAAAACCAGATTTTGTCAGTAATTGGACCGGTGAGTTTACATTTGTTTGGGTTATAAGATAAGAAAAACCCTAGGTTTACATGATTTTTACATGTAATCCCATATCTTTGCAACCAGCTAATAGCTTCATAAAACTGTCGGGCAGCACAGTGGCTGGGTGGGTAGCACTGCTGCCTCACAATAAGAAGGTCCCAGGGTGGAGACCCCTAGGTCCTTTGTGTGGAGTCTGCATGTCCTCCCCGTGTCTACGTGGGTTTACTCTGGGTACGGGTACTCCGGCTCCGCTTTCCTACCAGAGTCCAAAGACATGTGTGTTAAGTTAATTAATTACTCCAAATTGGCAATTTACACTTGAGAAAACACCAGTCACACACACACACACACACACACACACACACACATATTGTGTATGGATATAACCTTGTGTGTCGCTTACATGGCCACTGATGCCGATAGCGACGTTAAAGAAGCCAAATAAACATCAAAATGTCGTAGTATGACACGGTGGCACAAGAGGTTAGAGTGGTTGACCAACAGCTTCAGAGATGCCTGGTTTGAACCTGACTTCTCCTGTTTAAAGCCGGTTTGTCCTCACTGCGTTCATGTAGGTTCTAGATACTAGATACTCTGGTTTTCTCCTACATACCAAAAACATGCATTAGGTTATCAGGACGATGTAACATTGTCTAGAAGTCTGCAAGTGCTGCATTTAATGCTAGGGTGCCATATCCCGCAAAAGAAAAAAGCAAAAGCAAAAAAATTTTTTAAATTAATAATAATAATAATAATAATAATAATAATAATAATAATACAAATATTAATGTAGAATTTAATTTATTTTAGAGTTTAAGCAAATAGAATATTAGATAAAATGAGACATTATCAGGGACCTTTATTCTGATATAAGAAAACTGAGTATGCTTACATAACTTGATTAATTACATAACTGCAATAATATGATTATGTTAAAATCATTAAGCGTTCACAATTATGTAATAAATGATTGCATGGAGGTATGTAATAACACATGCATGGAGTACCTTTCTACAATGTCATGAATTTCTGTGAATTTCTAATTGCCCTTAACGATTGTCATTCCATTGTATCACACAGGGATGGGGGGAAAATTTCCCATAACTCATATTTGCACTTTCTGAGAACTATCCCACCCTATATCCTGTTGGAACTCTAGCTCAGCTATTGGCACATGGTAACTCATTTTACCGTTATTGTATATATTATATTGCACTACATCTATTTTTGCACAATATTGAATTATACTGTTTTAAAATACAAATCCTTGAATCCTGTTGTCAATGCTGACACCCCCCCCCCACGACAACAGGGGTCTGTTCATATGTAAATGCATGCTGTGCATTAGCCTGATCTTTTATACACTCCATGTGAAAATGAACATGCACTGACAATGTTTTGTCACTTACTCTGCCTGAAGCTTGTATATGAATATGTTTGGACACTAGGAGCACAATTTGCTTCAATCCTCTACTTGCCGTAGTGGTTTTAATCTGTGCACAGGGCACCTATTTAAGTAAAAAACTTAAATGTGTGTGTGTCTTGCCTTTAAAGTGAGCTGAGTACAGAAAAGTCACTTGATCAATATATTTTTATTTTCATTACTTTTAACTTCTCTCGATTCAGGTTCCTCCTGAATTTATTGCGCCTCCTTCAAGCAATACTTCAAGTCTTAGCTAAAGTGTACAGTTTTAGCACATCTATTGAGATGGCAATTAGCAAAATGAAATAGATATGTTCTTGCTTGTTGCCAGTGCTGGTGACAAAAGCTTGCTTTAACGGGTCAGTGTCGGCGCCTTTGTGCATCAACACTAATGGCTCTCCTGCAGTCTGCTTACAGTGCCGCCAAATTAATGATCTACTCACAAGAGGGGAGAGCAGCCACAGCTGTGCTATCTTTAAACTGTTATTAAAGGCTATTAAATAAAAACAGTCGCTTATGTCCAAGAGGTCATTTAAACCTTTCTTTGCCTTTCGTCGACCTGTAGACCAATTAATTGATCTATGCATACTTAGTCACTTTGGAGTTCTGAGTTGAATAAATGTATATGTGATCTGTAAAGGTCATTTGAACTTTTTATAATCAAATGGTTTTACTTTGGCTCAAAAACCTATTCGCTTTATCCAGTGATTAAGGATTTCTTGTTCTCTCTTCGGTTCCCCTAATCATTTACCTTTACAGCATTTAGCAGACGCCCTTATTCAGGACGACATAAGGAAGACCTTTTTTATTCTTCTCGGTAGACGTTACCTCATGCTAGTACAAATGGTCCACAGCTCAAGAACATTAAGTTGGTGTAGTAAATACAACAAGCATGATTATATAGGTCAGGGATATTGAAAATAGTTTGTTCCGTTTGAATATGTAAGTTTAATCTGTTTTAATAGTGAAAATGAGTCTTTAGTCACAATTTAAGACAGCAAGGTTAAGCCATTTAGCCATCCAGTTACTGTTCTTTCTAGCTCCTTAGTGAGAGCATAGAAAAAGGTACTGATGCTTGCCAACTTTATTTTTAAATAGTGACTTACTGTGAATATAGACTCACATTAAAACCAAATGGCAACAAAACAAAGAAATGAAAGAAAATGCACCCAGATGGAAATGCTGACAAATATTTAAATGATTACATTTATATTTGCCACTGGGATTTGCCACAGGAGAGTATAAAAGGGCTCCCTCCACTGGTTACTTTTTGGTAGTGTACCTTTTGGTGAGAGATCACTGACTGCTAGACGTGTCTCTACGACACAGAGATATTTTGGCTTGTTGACAAAGAGCACACACACACGGCTCCAGACACCCCAGACAGACCACTATTAGAGAGGATTGTTTGATCCACTGACAAGCACAAACATCATCCACAGTTTTGTTGTTCCAAACACAGGTAGCAACTTCAGTTCACACCACCTGTCTATGCCCGGAGCATTTCCAGAGACAGTAACTCATCTGTTTTTGCACAGTTTGTTACTTATCCTCTTATCTTTTATCACCGGTGGCTAGACATGTATGGTAAATGGCCTATTTTCAGTCCAGCAGAGACACAGGTTTAGAAACAAAAAAACCTGCGCCAAGAAAATACCTGCAATTTCCATTGCATGTACATGAAATTAAACACACAAATACTATTGTTTCGTGCTTAAATATGTGTTTCTATTTTTTATTTTTTTTTTATTGCTTTTACTATGTCAAAAATAGCAGCTTTACTTTAGTTATTGAAACAAATGCTGTGCATGTGCAGTGTTTTAGCATGTGAATTCTAACTCTTGCAGCAGGATTGGTCCAGTGACTGGGAGTTTTGCATCCATCCATCCATCAATTACATTCTGCTTAATCCACAAGGGGTCGCAGGCCAGCCGGTTCCCACCCAGAAACTCTGGATGCAAGGGCAGGATCAACCCTAGATGGGGCTCCAATCCATCGTAGGGCACACAGTCACACACTAAGGACCGTTTTAGATACACCTTAATCTAAGACATGTTTTTGGACTGTGGGAGAAAACCAGAGTACCCAGACACGGGAAGATGTAT
Organism: Parotocinclus spilosoma; assembly: GCA_033117975.1. Taxonomy (NCBI): domain Eukaryota; kingdom Metazoa; phylum Chordata; class Actinopteri; order Siluriformes; family Loricariidae; genus Parotocinclus; species Parotocinclus spilosoma. The sequence goes on from JAVSBV010131731.1 coordinate 21,195, forward strand.
GTAAAACATTATATCAACAATATACAACAATATGCACATTATATTTAACCCCTTCTGACCATACTGAAGAAGGTACTACATATTCATCATAAATAAATTTCACTGTCTATCCACATGTAAATTTGGCTATATAACATGACTTGCAATAAGCAACGAAGTAATAAACCATTTTCCGGTAAAGCCTTTTGGACTGGAGTTTGATTTTTTTCTATACATAAGAAATAAGCAATACATATCATGGATGTTAAGCTTTTTATACCTTTATGGGTAAAATATCCACTATCAGGATGAATTTAAATTAATTCATAGCCAGCAGGCTGATGAGAGGAGGGAAGTGGACCTGGTTCTGATGGCATGTGTAGTGATATGTGTATGAGGCAGTGCATGACAGCTGAAAGTTGAGCAGCATGTGAGAATTCTGGGTAAAGTAGAAGTACTGAGAGAGACAGATTCACAGATGTTGGGGTCTGATAGTGGAGAAGAGGGCTGGTGACAGTAATGGAGGATCACTCACCTGTGAAGGACTACTTCTACAACCTTCAGAGTAAGGGGAAGAAAGAGGACCGAGGAAGCAAGAAAGGGTCGAAAAGTGTGTAAAATATTCACACAGCTGGAAAGATCTCATTCCACATTCCAGAATGTCACCTTCACTCTGTTTATCACGACACGTGGGCTGAATTGAAATTTTTTATTCCATTTACAGTTTTTACAGTGGCAATGAATCATTTTCCTAAAACTTGCATGAACTCTTCAGAACTGCCTTAATGTTTCTTTATGTAAAGTACCAGAAACGTTCCTCAGATATTCTATTTAGATGATTGCATCACACAATGGCTGAACATCTTTTAGCTGCGCATTCATGATGAACATCTCCTCTTCCACCACACGCCAAGTATGTACTAGTGTCATCTTTGGCAGGAGTGGCACCTGGTGTGGCCTGCTGTAGCCCAAGTGCTTAAATTACCTTTCTATTCTTGATTTTTTTATGGCATCAACAAAGCATGATCAGAACAAAAAGAAACTATTCAAGTGAGCTGCAGTTTTCTGGGCAGAAATGCAATGTTCTTAGTGGATATTAGTCTACAACAGAGTTTCTGAAATACTTAGAACAACCTGTCTAGCACCGACAACGATATCACATTCACAGTCAACATTTCTAAGTCCTAAAATCCCCTCTGTGTGTTATGATTCTGGGGGTGCCTATACTTGTGAAACACAGGGCACATGTCCAAATAGGCCTAAATGGAAAGGATGCCAGTCTCCCACAAAGACTGTTCTGTTAACTGGCCTTCACTGCCCACAACATGGCCTGATCGGGTTATGAAGCAAACTCCACATGTGTACTCGAGCCCGTAATATGGTTAATGCAAATGTGCATACATTTGTGAGATCGAGGTGTGAAAAATTTGTTTACATGTTGCTTCAAATTTAAACTTATGATTATTCGGTGTAAACCTGTTAGTGCCACAAGTGACATTCTAGATATGCTCAAGCTCTGTTTGGATCATATTGGTTACATCAATTTTCTTACATCAAAGCAAACTATGACTGCTACAAGGCCCTTAATCTGAATCGAAAGGAATGTTATACTACAAATGCATAAGCTGTTTGTGACTTTGAGTTATGAGATGATTAGGCACCATGTCCTTACATTTCTACAAACTGTGCTTTGATGTTGGTCTGTTCATAACTGAGTAATGAAATCCAGCGTACTGCCTTGTCAAATAAATTATGCAGTCAATATGGCAGAAACAGAACTTTAGAAAGACTGGGAACCCTGACACTTACATTTTTCTGACATACTGACAAACAGGCGTGTTTGTTTTTGTTTTGTTTGAAGCATCTCTGTATAGTAGTTTAGTAGTACTAGTTTTAGTTTTATCTGACTATAATGCCTTTGACTACCATAGTCAGTACAGTTTGCCAAGGAGTTATCTGCTGAATTCATTTTTTAAAACTATCCTATATAAAAGCAGAGTACGCTGTTTCTAAATTAAATATCACCTTACAATAAGAATGCAGCAGGAACTACCTAGGTTCTCTTGATCAAGCTCTTGGTGCAGATAGACAGTGTTTGAAGAGCTTTGAGGAAAGAGGAAATGTCAGCATGGACGTGATGTGTGGTGCTGCATTTGAACTCACCTGCAGTGGGATGACAGCCAACCAGGAGGCTTTGATTCAGTGCCAGCATGATTGAAGGTAGCATTCTTGCAACAGGAGGCTGCAATGTTAATCTACCCCCACAGCCATGTTGGATAGCCAGTACTAGGGGTGACTGGTCAAGATGCAATATTTACACCTCTGGGAAGTCCTTCTCTGGTCAATGCCGAAAGCTAACCATCCCATGTTTAACTGCCAGGAAATTTTAGAGGTCTCCTGCACAAACAAACCTTGTTTTATAATGCATTCTTCATACCAATTGATTGTATTTATTGAGTTGCCATGACTTTGTGGTTATTCTGGTTACGGTGCTGGTCTAGTAGAGAAAAGATTGACAGTCAGTCTAATGACAGCTGAACTTTTGAACCTGTTAACTCAAAGGTGTTTGGATTGTATTCATAATTTTAAGTAGCTTTGTTAATTTAGACAGGCACCATTATGTGAGAAAGCAATGGAAAGGATTTATCTCCCTTATGCAGCAACTATTCACCAATGAATCCACCAGCGACACTATAATAAGGGTATGGGGAAGGTAGCACCCTCAGTCTCCTCATAAGTGTGCCTCTAGTAAAAAGAAGCAATCGATCGCTGCTAAGTGTATGGGAACGCTACCTGGAACTTTCTTCAGCAGTGTAGAGTACATGGAAGAGGCATTGTCTAAAGGTTGGGAAAGTGAGTTTGATTTCACTATGTCATGCAGTTCTAAGGAACTCTTAAACTGCATGCTGGCACAAGTGGTTAGCAAGGTCACAGATAGTTTGAGACCATAGGCTTGTTCCTAACATGTAAGGTTTGAAATCGCCCTGATCTGCATGGGTAGTCCAGGTTCCTTCCACATTCCAAAGACAGTCGTTACGATAACTGATCACTCTATTAGTCAGAAACTGACTATTTAACGATGTAAACTTGCTCCTGTCATGAATAGCCATTGATGCTGATACAAGTGTTATGAACAACATAGAAGATCAGCCAGATAAAACAGAAACAGATCTTTATATATTAAAGAGAATATACAGATAGGAGTACTGCCTACAAACAGGACAGACATGTACGCGTGTGAATACCATTTACAGCTTGTTACAAATAAGCAACAACCACAAGTGACTTGCTTAAACAAAGTATCTGTAAAAACACAAATCGATTTACAATAGTCTCCAGTCCAAATATGAGCTAATTAGCAAGGTGACTGATCAGGTAGTGAGCTTTCGTGTGAATGATGGACATCTGCACTTAATTTAATTCAGTGGGCATTGGCAACTGGCCTTACCAGCATCACAGGGCACAATACAGGAAACACTCCTGAACAGGGCATCAGTCCATTACGGCGCACAATCACACTGGGCCACTTTAGAGACACCCCATTGCCTAATGCATGACTATAGAATATGAGTATCCCGCACAAGCACCTTTTATAAAACATCCAACATTTATGTTTGCAAAAACATCACTGATGGTCTCTGAATTACAGTGTTCATGCACATAAATCCCTCACCACTAGCGAAGAAATTCTGAATAGCAATGCACTGCCTTGTCCTTGATACCGAGCTTTGAAAACAGCCTACAAAAGCAACAAGCCGGCTTGCAAAATAAAATGTGTTCCACTATGATATCGAAATGCATTTCTGCAACTTCAGACTTTGCCAAATCTCTCTTCTGTTAGTTCCTTAGGGAAACTAAGGCTTAGATCCAGACAGAGCAGCAGACCCTTTGTAAGACTCACCTGTTCTGGCAGGCTGTCTCATGTTGCAGCAGTGCAAGATCAATCACATTACGGGTAATTTATGATCATTGTAGCATGCATTGTCTCTGGTAAATCTTTGTACTTTGTAGAAAATTTTAAAATAGGTGAAGCAATTCAACCCTGTTTTCTGTTTGAATATATTCAGAATAATAAATTGGGATTACGGGGTATCATTCCATTATTTTTTTTTAGGAACTCCCTCCCTGGTTTCCATAAATTTAAAAGCTCCATCTAAAGTATAGAAAGCTTATAAGCCCTGTAGAATTTTCTACAAATCTGCACAAATATAATCTAAAATGGCATCTAATCCACATAAAAGTAATATATGTAGATCAAGATATCTGCACAACTATGGCATGCAAGGTAGAAGAAAGGAGAAAATCACGTGGTGTTTCAGGAGAAAGGAAAACACTATTACAGAATAAAAAAATATCCTGTTTGTGATACAGTTGTTAAAAAAAAAAACATTTTTTTTTGCAGGAATTCAGATAATTTGCATAGTGAGGTTTGACTGCATCTGAAAAAAACACAATGGAATCTAGCAAAAGTATGAACAGCCATACTTTTGGCTTGTTCAAAAAATCTAACACTTATGTTTTAGGCTTACATAACATTAAATATGTCCTTAAACCTGACGTTTTTTCACCTACAATTAAGAGAGGTAAAGACTATTCAATCTCAGTAGCTATTTTTATAGACAAATTTTCGAGCTGGAATTCACCCTGGGCAAAGCAATTGCAGGTCAACACACTAACAGCAATTAAAAATCTCCAGACCAAACCTTCTAGAGTGAAAGTACAGAAAAATAACACACAACTACACAGTAACCTAAAGACTTTGAGCTGTGTGGCACCAGCTTAACATGCTGTGCCACGGAAGGGGCTGTGTTTACTGTTTTTCAACCAACAAAACAGGGGTGACCAAGATGTTGTATATATAAATGCCTTTAACTGCATTTGTACTTTCCAAAAATCTATAGTAAAATTGCTCTTACAGTGCTTTGAGCAAATAAGTTTTCTATTTTTATTTTGATGTTTTTGTTTATTTGTGGTTAAAATCTAGCAGCCGATGTTCCACTGTGAGTCTGGCAGCACTGTTGTAGAGGCACAGCGAGATTGTGGAGGATGAGGTGAAAAGAGAATGACAGACGGTGGTGAGTCTAGCTTTTGCAAGGAAGAGGGCTAAAGCAGCACTTTGAGTAAGTGGAGAATAATGAAGAGTGCTAGGGCTAGCAGCCTGAGATCGGGTTAAAGGGAAATGCTGATGGAATTTGTGCATTTTGTACATTACATAAGTCTAGCTGCTGTGGAGATTGATATTTATGGAAGCGTAAGATTTCACTGTTTCATTGTTAAAATCCTTTTTAGAAAATGGTTTTTGGCACTTCAGTTTTTAAAATTAATAACCCATTACAAAATTCTAGATACCTTTCTAAAAATGTCATATTCCTGAAATAAATAAATAAATACGTAAAACCGATTTGATAAAGCATTCACAATACTAATCACTTCTGTTACTTATAGGTTACACACAGTTTAAACCTTGCAGGGAACAAATCTAAAAATTTAATGCATACATGTTTAAACATCGGAGCCCTGAAAGAAATTTAGGGGCCACGATTTATTTAGCAAGACTATCAGAATGTGGTTTAATTATTTGCAAAGACAAGAGCACGTTCACTGAAAATGGCAACTGGTCAAAACGGTGCAAAAAACTGCATTTTCAGACCTATATGTACAAATAATACAAAGAGTTACCTAGCCATTGTCCAGACCTCAACCCAATATAAAAATTTGTGGAGGGAGTTGAAAGTCCATGTTGACCAGCGACAGCCCCAAAACATCACTCCTCTAGAGGAGATCTGCAAGGAGGAATGTGGCAAAATAGAAGCTACAGTGTGCGCAAATGTGGTGAAGACTTACAGGAAATATTTGACCTCTATCATTGCCAACAAGGGTTATGTTATAAAATATTTAGTTAAACTTTTGTTATTGACCAAATACTTATTTTCCACACTAATTTATAAATAAATTATTAAAAGATTCTACAGATGAGATGTCCTGTAAAATAACAGGTTATATTGTATTATTATTATGTTTTATTTTCAGACATTTTAGAAATCAGTAGTTCATTCAGTTTTTATTTGTCTTGTACTTTTAATAGAATAAGTTTTAAATGATCACCTAATCAGTAGCTCATGAAGTAAAATTACATGTACGTGTTGCCATTCATCAAATATTGGAAAGGAACTGCTGCCATACAGTTGTGGCCAAACGTTTTGAGAGAGGCTTTTTTTTTCCGTTTCACAAAGTTTGCTACCTCATTTAATCAGAGCCATTTGTCAAATTTTTATATGATATGATAAAGTACAATTATAAGCATTGCATATGCTTATTTCTATTTACTAATACATCCAGTTTAAAACAAAGACTTAATATTTAAAGTGTTGACTTCTTTATGAGCTCTGCAATTTGCCTTGGCATGCTGGACATCAGCCTTTGGGCAAAATCAATGATGGCAAAGCATTCTTGCCTAATCAGTCCTTCAAGTTTTCACAGTTGCTGGTTGTTTGTTTGTGCACCCTATTTTTGAGGATTGCCCACAGGCGCTCAATGGAACTGAGATTTGGGGGAGTTTTCTGGCTATGGACCCAAAGTTCAAATGTTTTGTTGATCAAGCCATTTGGTTATTACTCTTGCCTCCATTGTCCATCTCCAAATTGCTCCTGAATCATGGAAGAAGTTGCTCATGGAGGGTGTTTTGATAGCATTCCTTATTCATGGCATTGTTGCTAGGCAAAATTTTTAATTAACCGACTCAACTATGAGAAACAACCCTGCACATGAATGGTCTCATGATGCTTTAATGTTGTTATGACACAGCAGTCATGGTTGCACTCACCTTTTCTTCTCTGGGCAATCATTTTAGATGTCTCAAAGAGTCTGAAGGGAGCTTCATCAGAAAAAAAAAATGTTTCTCCCCAGTCTGCAGAATGTCAGTTTGTCCTTGATGGTTTTCTTAGAGAGAATTGGCATTTGTGATGACACAAAGCCATCCTCCAAAAGCCTACTCTGCATTCAGCTGCACTCACACCTGCCCTCTGCTGTTCCTGAGCAAGCTCTACAGTGGTGGTGACCCAATCTCATTGCTGCATCCTCTTCAGGAGACGGGCCTGATGCTTGCTTAACTTTGTTGAGCGCTCTGAAGACTTTCACTGCAATTAAACCACTCTGCTTGCGAGCAATGTTCTTGCCTGTAAAACCCTTTTGATGTAATGCAATGACTGCATGTGTTTCCTTGGAGGTAACCATGGTTAACAGAAGAACTTAAAAGCACCACTACCCTTTAAGCAACCAGTTTGCGCTTTTAATCAGCATGAGTGATATCAGCTGTCCTGTCCTCATTGACCTTCTCTCCTCAGATAACGAGATCACTGAAGTGATGTTAGCAGGCAATTTTGTAGGACTGAAATGCAGTGACTGGAATTCAGTCATTTTGTGATAAGGTCGTTTCTATGGGAGGAATGACTTATTTGCTTTTTCAATTACTTGAAAATGTGATTTCTCAATCTCTGATTCACAATCTAGAATTCATACAAATTTTAATCTCCTATTCTCCTGAGCTTTATTTAATTTAATAAACATAATTGACCTAAAAACATTACTGAACTGCAACGTTGCCTTTCAAGATCATTTCATTTACTCTGAATAATAATACTATGCATTATCGTTTTTGTTTTATCTTGCATACTTCAACAAAGAGCTAAGCTACTTTAAGTCTTTTTTCTTAAAGTATTGAGTCGTGGGTTGCAGGTTTTTGAGGCATATTCTTATTTTGGCTTGCTCCATGATTTTTTGTTTCTTTTTCCAGCATTCTTGCAAATGGGTTTTGTTCAAACCTTTATATTTATAAGTTATATAAAAAAAAGAAAAACATGAATTTTGCTACAATTATTATTAACATAATCAATAAACATCATTTTTAAAAGTGATCAAGTAATTGCATTTTCTTATCCACTTTTCCTGATCAGGGATTCAGGAAAGTCATGGGGCACAAACCAGAAACCCTAGACAGGCAGCCAGTCCATCATAGGGCTCATACTCATATGCGCACTCACAAACTAGAATTAATTGAGACACCAATTACCCTAACACGCATGTCTTTGGATTGCCGGAGGAAACCAGAGTACCCAGAGTAAACCCAGACACTCCACCTGGGATCAAACCCAGGACCTTCTCCCTGTCAGTCGACAGTGCTATGCACCGACTGTGCCACCCTTTTCAAGCTTTGGAGTCAATTACCTTATTTTGGGCTTGTTTCCATAGACCTGGCAGCTTAATAATCCCACTGGATTTGGCAACGCTGTCTAGGCTTTTCTATTATTTATGGATTGAGATGACTGTTGCATGCTTGTATCGTCTGTTTTGCTTGGTTTATTAAAAGCAGTAGTGGACTGTTCCAACCTATGTTCACCCTTGATCCTAACCCTCTCAGATTGTTAGTCATGTATTGCGAGGTGTGGGTCATTGCAAAAATACTACAGATCTGTGATAGTAGTGAGATTTTATAACACAAGGTGTTATAAAATATTAAATAGCAAAGCATTAAACATACAAACATCGCTAGGTGATGACACATTTTAAATTCAGACCATGTCTACAGTTCAAATGTTACAATTTTTTTTTATTTTATGACCAAAACAATTACATTTCTCATCCACTCATCTGTTCTGTTCAAGCCATCCAGGAGTTCATTAAGAACTATAGTTCATACACCCACTATAATATTAAACATTGTGTAGGTGGTCAATATAAGGTTGTTGGATTCCTCCATGCTAATGCTACAAGTGAATATTGTTTTCTCCTAGTGTTTGAGTTCATAAAGATGTGATAGAATAATCTGAAATGTTTTTGTGTTTGCACTTCCGACAAATATTTGGAAGAAAACAGAGTAAAAGTAGCAAATGGTGCTTCTTAGTAAATGGTAGGAAATCTTAGGTGCCACATTTAGTGTAATTTTTAATGTTTGAGTTGCTTGATTCCTTGAAAGTTGAACAGAGTCGTTTAATTTACACACCATATATAAAAGTCAGTTTTATTTTTATAGTGCAATTTTATTGGATTGCATTTTATGACATTAAGCAGACTCCCTTATCCAGAGCAACTTACAATTAATACAGTCTTCGAATCCAAGCAATTGTGGGTTAAGGGCCTTGTTCAGGGACCCAACTCTGGCAGAGGTGGGATTTGAACCCTGGTCCAGTACCTTAACCAGTAGGTCACCACAGTTAATAGTGCACTTTTCATAGATACACAGCTTCTATGTACATTTGCCGAAAAGCCATAACAATACCACTGACAGATGAAGAGAATAACATAATGACTTTTTACAAAAGACAAGCCTACCCATATGTGCTTATGTGCTAAGGAGTTTTTTTTATGCTCATATACTGTGCTCCTCGGAGGACAGTATGTCGGCGGGCCTTTTTTAATCTCCAATCTTTCCCAATGTTTACCATATTCTAGTTTTCCTTAGTTACGTCTTCCTGTCTTGTCTTGAATTTGCAAGTATAATTCGTAGTTCATTAAGTCAACCTCACCAAGATACAGAACAATATCACCAAACCATTATTCTAGCAAAATCACGTTTCACAAACGAGACAAGCATCTTATGGTCCCTTTGTCTAGACTTAACACTTTATTCACTCCACACAGTTCCACAAAATGTGTGTCCAGTAGCTTTCTGGATTATCCATGTGCCATGTGATGGTCAGAAATGTTATTTAAGAGTTTTCCATGCAGACCATTCATTTTCGGTGATCTGCTGATGGAGGACCCAGGAACGTTAACATTTGCGTCAAAAACGGCTGAGGAATTTGACCCAATCTAAGGTCCACATAGTTTTGCCACTCCTAGATACTTAACATTGTATTATGCTATTTAATTTTGGCCTTATTTTCTGTTTGGGTTGTATTTATCTATGCTAGGTTTTGTGTAAAAATCTGTTGATGTTTTAGGGCATATTTATGCACATATATTGAAACATTTAAAGGATTCCCAAACTTTCAAACACCACATAAATGTTAACACAATTATCTAACAGTAATTTAGAAAATACAGTAAAAGTATGAAGTGTCTCCATTACTGTAATGAAACATGGGTACATACTTACTGTATGTAGGTCTTTTTATTTATAAGTTATAGTTTGTCATATTTTTGAGCTACTGAAATAGTTTTGTCTTTGCAAACAAAAGTGGCACTCTGAATTAAGTCTTAATTTGTTTAGGTATATACTTTTATATAAGAGACGTATTTGTGTGTGGGTGGTGTGTAATTTATTTTCCTTCTCCACATTTTCTTTAGCTTTCCACCAACGATGGATGATGTTAATAATGCCTTGTAAATTTAACTAAGCCAGCTCCACCTGAGAAAAGATTTACCATGTTTTCTTGTGTGTTTTGCTGCTGTTATTGGGTAGCCCCTAAAATATGGTTTTAGGAAGCAATTTGGTATGGACTACTTTAGAAATTACGAAATTAAAAAGGAGGAGACCACCATGGTTTCAGGGCTTTGATATTTGAAGCGAGGCACAGTTAATCATATGCAAAGTAATTTCAGTACATACAGGTGGAGTAATGAACTTTATGGACCATAAATCACGGCAGGTTTTGATCATGTGGGCTTTAAATGATTGTGGCTTCTGCATCTGCTCCATAATGGGAAGCCTTTACCTGTAGCGCGCACCTTAATCAAAACTTGCAGTCAGATTACTAAATGTATAATCATAGCAGTAAATGTGCAGGCTGGGCTCTGTGCTGTCCTGCATACACCGGAAACATGTTACAAGAACCAATTTTATATATATATATATATATATATATATATATATATATATATATATAT
>JAVSBV010131732.1:0-17420 GCA_033117975.1 Parotocinclus spilosoma
GGAGAGTTGAGGTGCACATTTAATTCTGCCATGATTTGGGCAGCCGTGGTTTTATGTTTTTTGGATACAATCTGGGACCCGGACATCCCTTTCAGACAGCTTCCTCTTGAGACGTGCCTCGGCTCCTCTTTTTCGTGCGTTACTGCACGCTCGAGCTCACGCTCGCCCTCTGGCACTCCGTAAACGCCTTTGCGCCTCTTGATTTGGGAAGCGCCCCAAATCGGCGCACTTTCTCGCGCTACAAGCGTGTGCGAGCTCCGGCTTGCCTTTCCACCCTTCGGAGTCCCTCCGTGCCTCACGATTTGGGAGACAAATCGCACCCAATCAGCACCTCATCATGTTTTTGTCACGTTTGCCCACAACACTGAATGGACTCCGCCGCCTCTCTCCCTGGCAGCTGATGGCGCCCGGGAGTCGCAGCTGGTAGGGGCTAAACCCCGGACCCGCGGCTCGTGACGCTCGCATCCTGGGTCCGCGGCCGGAGGGGTCGCCTCCGGACCCTGGCCGCCATATGCCACAATAGCGTCGTTATCGGCGCCGAACCCCATAATCCCGCCGTAAAGGGCGGTTTATTGCGCATTGCTTTCTTTGGGATGCAACTCAGTGGAGCGCCCTTTTTCACCTTTTTAGTTTTCATGCGTTAGAGAGCCTTTCGCTCTTTTTTTCCCCATTTGAGTTTGGTTATATATTGTTTCCCCATTTTTATTACACGCCATGGGATTCCTCGGTCCCGCATACTTGTGTCCTACTGCATACCGTAACATAAATGTTACGTAAAGTGTTTTTCAAATAGACTCCACAGTAAAAAAAAAAAACATATTTTCAAGCATAATAAATCACATGACAACATCTGGACGGCTGATGTAGGTGCAAGTAACAATGTAATTCTCAGCTTACAACTTTCACAAGTTACAACTCCTCGGATCTTACAAGATACAACCCAAACAAATAATGGTAAAATAGCATAAAAATGGTCAAAGCAATTAATTTTCTTATTAAGCTAAAAGCACACTCACAAACTATACAACAACTGATGAGCTACTGTCTGACTTTAGCGCTACAAAGTGGAGCAATAAGGCTAATGTCTCTAACAGAGGGAATAGTGTTTGAAAACTCCAGCAGATGTGTCTAATCCAATTACACTGGTCTACAAAATTTCAAACATTTTCTGGTACAGATTTACAATGTTAGTTTCGTAATTATTTTGACGTGCTGAATTCAAATATAACAAGGAAAAATGTAATTTGCTGTCCATTGTTCAGGCAATCAAATAGTTTGTGTTGTACTGATATATAAATTCATAATTAATTATAACATAAAGTTATTACTTCTGAAAATATGAAAATGCTTATGTATTGTTTACCAAAATATTCATAGGAAATTTTAATATATTTAAATGTACTTTAATAAATCAATTCACATGCTTAAGCACACATCAACTAATAGTCATTACGAAATGCAGTAGACTGTACAAAATATGTCATCAGTAACTGACTTCTCTGCTTTTTTAAGTTATCTCTGGTAATTGTACAGCAATAGCCTGCAAGCACTGAATGATTCTATTTACCCTGATATCTTTTTTCCATAGGTGCAATTCCTGATAAAATTGCTCACCATGCTCATCACTAACTGCTCCGCAGTTTGGTTCAAAGATGTCTAGATGAGGGTACAAGAAATGCATTTTGACATATTACAGCCAAGTTCTCTCTATATGTACAGTTGTGCTCAAGTTTGCATACCCTGGCAGAATTTTTTCATTTTTGGCTGTTTTTCAGAGAATATGAATGATAATACAAAAACCTGTTCTTTTATTCATGGTTAGTGGTTTGGTAAAGCTATTTATTAGCAAACAATTGTTTGCTCTTTTTAAATCATAATGAAAACAGAAACCACCTAAATCACCCTGATCAAAAGTTGACATACCCTGAAAGTTTTGGCATTATAACATGCACACAAATTGACACACACAGGTTTAAATGGCTACTAAAAGTAACCATCCTCACCTGTGATCTATTTGTGTGCGTGTGCGTGTGCGTGTGTGTGTGTGCGAGTAAACTTAGTTAGTTTATGGGCTCCTGACAGACCCTTTGTTTCAACCAGTGTTGCCTCTGAAGTTGTTGAATTAAAAACAGGAAAAGGATATAAAAGAAATCCAAGGAATTAAGAATGACAAATTAGCAATGTTCAAACTTTAATTAAGAAGTGGAAAATGATTGGAAAATTCTGTTGAAAGGTCACCAATGCCACAAAGCAGCTCACTTACAATATGCCAGACAGCACAAATTAAAGACAAATTGAACTTTTTGGCCACAACCATAAATGCTACATTTGGAGAGGAATCAACAAGGCCTGTGATGTAAAGTACACCATCTCTACCTGAACCACGGAGGTGGGTCGGTGATGTTTTGGGGATGTGGAGTACACAGTCACAGAAAACTTGGTCAAAATTGATAGCAATATGAATGCAGCATTTTATCAGAAAATACTGGAGGAAAATTTGCACTCATCAGCTCGAAAGCTGCGCATGGGACGCACTTGGATGTTCCAACGTGACGATAATCCAAAACACAAGGCCAAGTCCACTTGTCATTGGCTCCAGCAGAAAAGATTGAAGGTTCTGGAGTGGCCATCTCTGTCTCCTGACCTTAATATCACTGAGCCAATTTGGGGAGATCTCAATCGTGTAGTTCATGCAAGACAGCCCAAGTCTTTACAGGAACTGGAGGCATTGTGCTAAGAAAAATGGGCAGCTTTACCGTCTGAGAAAATTAAGGGCCTCATTCACAGCTACCACAGAAGACTTCAAGCTGTCATTGATGTTACAGGAGGCAATACACTGTATTAAGAACTAGGATATGTAAAGTTTTGATCAGGGTGATTTGGGTAGTTTCTTTTGTCATTGTGATTTCAAAAGGGCAAACACAATTGTTCAATAATAAATGGCTTTATCCAACCACTACTCATATTTAACAGAAGAGTTTTTATATCATCATTCATATTCTCTGAAAAACAGTCAAGCAATTAGAAATTCTGCATCATCTTATGAGCACAACTCTGTGCAATGTTTGGTTTGTGATGGAATCCACTGTTGCACAGCTATAAGCAAAGTGGTATTACATATGTCTGAAATTATGCTCTACTCTCATTAATCTCCCCAATATAGCAGTGCACTATAATAGTTCCATATTTTTAGTGTTGGAAATGGGGAGCAATTTTGAACACAGCAATTACTCTTATCTCTTATGTATATCTTTTCTTCGTTGCTTTTTCTCTTTGCAGGTCACTTTCGGCCTGAGTTGATTAGGCCTGCTCCTCCTCTATTCCAGGCAAGTGAGGCTGAGCTGGCATGGTTGAGTCCGTCCGAACCAGAGCACCGCGTGCGGTGGGATCGCTCTATGTGTGTCCGTGCTGCCACGGGTCTTGAGATCAAACGCATCATGGCCAAAGCCTTTAAAAGCCCACTGTCTGCAGCTCAGCAAACCCAGGTACCACCTTTGTCTTGCTCACATTTTACAGTACAGCCTTACTTTAATGTACACTCACAAATTTTCTGTTGGAATGGAAGTTGGGGAGCTTCCAGAATGTTACCAGATATTCAGTGCTGTTATCTGTCCAGAGATATAAAAACATATCATATCATGTTTTTTAAACACTAATTAATCACAAAGACTTTGTGTCTGTAGCCAGTTTTAGATAGTTTGCCTTGTTTTATTAAGAATAACAATTGTAAAGCGGAACACAATGACTACAGAATGAATTCTGAGTACAATGGTTAATTACACTGCTCCCAAAAATAAGGGGATATTTAATTATGCGATATTTCATTTTAAAATATCTCCTAGTTTTTGTGAGCAGTATATATCCAGAAGGCTTTTAGAGACCCGAGAACGCTGAATATCAAGCAAAGGAATAATGTAAATAGAATTAATCAGTAACAAACCCCAGAAAATATACACCGTATACGGCATTATATGCATTAATGGGGTTGTATTGTACAGGTGCTCCCTGATTTATGTTCCCACAAATTCCATTTTAAGTTAAATGTTATGTATGAACTGATGACTTGGTCTATATTGTTCTTTCTCTCTTTCTCTCTCTCACTCACTCACTCACTCACTCGAGCCTACTACACAGTAACATTTACCTTACCATATAGATGGCCAAAATCATTAACACAGCTTATTTTGTAATAGTGTTAAATTGCATGTAATTTAGTGAGTAATGGATTAAAAGTGAAAAGCAAAACAATTTTTGAACTCATTGTACACTATTCCATAAAGTCTTACTTGTTTATGTTTCCATGTTAGTTTGGTGTAATTATAACTCTTATCTTTCCCTAGCTGCTAGCAGAGTTGGAAAAAGACCCAAAGTTGGTCTACCACATTGGCCTGAGCCCAGCTAAACTGCCTGATTTGGTTGAAAACAATCCATTGGTGGCGATTGAGATGTTGCTGAAGCTCATGTCCTCCAGCCAGATTACTGAATACTTCTCTGTCCTTGTAAACATGGACATGTCCTTGCACTCCATGGAGGTAGTTAACAGGTAAGAGATCAAGTGATTTGGGTCTACCTTGCTAGTGCCGGGTTAGACACCTTTTTGCCTTTAGAACATCATTAATTCTTCATGGCATAGATTTAAAAAAATGCTGATTTCTCACAATACTGTCACAAACACTGCCTCCGGTTTCTGTTCTGTTTGTTGTGCAGTTTTTGATTTTCATCTTTGAGTTTCCAATCCTCAGGCTTCACTGTCTTACTTAGCAGATTAATCTATATTATTTTTTTATATAACCTTTCCAATTTGTTTATACTTGCACCACAGTGACAGGTGACTGGAAACGAACAACGTCTCTTTTTGTTTGGATATATTTTCTGAAGGAGTTACATAATCCTTTGTAGCATTTTGTTTGTTAGTTCTCTTGTTAGGACTGTCTTCTTCTTCTAGGCCTAAACTAAAGAGCCTAGATATCCAATCCCTCAGATGGCAGTGGTTCAAGAACCGTCATGCGTCAATGGCTGAGAGAACCACATGGGCTAGGGATGTCTTTATAATTCTTTTTTTTTCAATCAATCTATGCAATATGGAGTTACATTCACAAATGGCACTTAAAACTTTACTGTGAAAATTAGAACCCTGGGTGGCACAGTCTTTACCAACTCAAAGCGTCAAGATTCTCAGTTTGGTCCCCAACCCTGCTTGCATGAAGTTGGCATGTTCTGCATGTGCGTGGGTTTTCTCCCATTCTCCGAAGACATGCGTTAGGTTAATTGATGTTTCCAGAAGTGCCCTTAGAGTGTGAGTTTTGTAATGGATTGTTACCCTGTCTAGGGTTGTTCCTGCCTTGTACACTCAGACTGGGACAAAAAGACTTTTAAATACCATCCCAACTCTTTCTGATTTTGAGTAGTATACGCAGCGTATTGCAATCTATCGAATAAAGTCCTTGATTGTCTGTCCTTATTCGGTATTCTCTACACATTTAGAGCACAAACTAAATAATGCCAAAAAAGGAAAGATGGGTGGTTTATGGCCATCTCAAAACCTTATGTCTCAAAACCTTGCTGACAGGGTTTCAATAAGCATCAGCAAAGGAAAACAGAGCTTAGTTGAGCAAGTACAAGTGAAGTACAGCATTGCTTGGCTTTTCTGCCAGATCACACCAGACCAAAAAGGTACTGAAAGTTATATAGCTTCTGCTGGTAATCCAGTAAAATGTACTTCCTAACATGATATTTAAAGATGTTTGTTGTTGAGTCTGGTGAAAAAACTGCGTAGAGAGTAAATTGCAGAGGTATTTATAAAACCAAATGATCTAGAATGCTATGTTCTTAAATACACACTTTTCTGCATAACAATACATTGTTGTTATAATAATCTTGAGAAACAGTCATGTCAAAAGAAACAAAATGAATGCAATATATTATAAAACATTGCTAGTAATATTGCAGTCAGTTCTTTCTACTATTATTTTATATTGTCAATGAACAAAGCGTTAAAATGTTGGGTTTTTTTATGGGAACAGCTATAGTGTGTTAATGAGTGTTATATTTACTTGTTTAATTTACATAGTTTAATGTGTTTTGATTAATCAAAACTTTTATGACTTTAGTTACAACTGGTTGTTGTTTTGTGCTACAGACTGACAACAGCAGTTGATCTTCCTCCTGAGTTCATTCACTTGTACATCTCCAACTGCATCTCAACCTGTGAGCAAATTAAGGACAAGTACATGCAGGTTAGTTCCTCTGTCAAATCAAATTTGAAATGAGCGATTTAATTTGAAGCTGAGTTCACCTCAAGTGATGTTCAGTTACTTAATTCCTCTGACATATGCACTCTCCAATTACAAACCCGATTCCCAAAAAGTTGGCACAAAGTACAAACTGTAAATAAAAACAGAATGCAATGATGTGGAAGTTTTTAGAATTCCATATTTTATTTAGAATAGAACATAGATGACATATCAAATGTTTAAACTGAGAAGATGTATCATTTAAAGAAAAAAAATTACGGGTATGTGAATTTAAATTCAATAAACTCAAAAAAGTTGGGGGCATGGACACATGTTTAGCACTGTAAGACTGTATCTCCTTTTCTCTTTACAACAGTCTGTAAACGTCTGGGGACTGAGGAGACAAGTTGCTCAAGCTGAGAGATAGGAATGGTAACCCATTCTTGCCTAATGAAGGATTCTGGATGCTCAACTGTCTTAGGTCTTTTTTGTTGTATCTTCCGTTTTATGATACACCAACTGTTTTCTATGGGTGAAAGATCTGGACTGCAGTTCAGTACCCGGACCCTTCTTCTACGCAGCCATGATGCTGTAATTGATGCAGTATGTGGTTTGACATTGTCATGTTGGAAAATGCAGGGTCTTCCTTTTAGAATTGATGGTGCCCTTCCAGATGTGTAAGCTGCCCATGCCACATGCACTAATGCAACCCCATACCATCAGAGATGCAGGCTTCTGAACTGAGCGCTGATAACAACCTTCTCTTTAGTCTGAATAACACGATGTCCCTGATTTCCATAAAGAACTTAAATTTTTGATTCGTCTGAATACAAAACAGTTTTCCACTTTGCCACAGTTCACTTTAAATGAGTCTTGGCCCAGAGAAGACGTCTGCGCTTCTGAATCTTGGTTAGATACGGCTTCTTCGTATAGAGTTTTAGCTGGCAACGGCGGATGGCACGGTGAATTGTATTTACGGATAATATTCTCTGGAAATATTCCTAGGCGTATTTCCAATACAGAAGCATGCCTGTATGTGATGCAGTGCTGTCTAAGGCACCCAGTCTGATTTTCTGGCCTTGACCCTTACGCACAGAGATTCTTTTAGATTCTCTGAATCTTTTTATGATATTATGCACTGTAGATGATGATATGTTCAAACTCTTTGCAATTTTACACTGTCAAACTCCTTTCGGATATCGCTCCACTATTTGTCGGTGAAGAATTAGGGGGATTGGTGATCCTCTTCCCATCTTTACTTCTGAGAGCCGCTTCCACTCCAAGATGATCTTTTTATACCCAGTCATACCCAGAACTATTGCCAATTGACTAATGAGTTGTTCCTTTTTTCCAGCTGTTTGTTTTTGTCCCAACTTTTTGGAGATGTGTTGCTATCACGAAATTTCAAATGAGCCAATATTTAGCTTAAAATTTCAAAATGTCTCACTTTCGATTTACATTTATGTTGTCTATGTTCGATTGTGAATACAATATCAGTTTGAGATTTGTAAATTATTGCATTCCATTTTTACTTACAGTTTGTACTTTGTCCCAACTGTTTTTAAATCAGGTTTGTACTTTGTTAGGAAATTCACTTTGTTTCTACACTCATTGTCTATTTTATAAGGTATACAACTATATAGATGCACTTTAGTGCTACAATTACAAACTTTAGTCCATCTGTTTCTCTACATACCAGAGATCAGGTCATATTTGGGTGCTGGATTATTCTCAGCACTGCAGTGGCACTGATGTTGTTAGTGTGCGTTGCACTAAAAAAGTGGAACAAACACAGCAGTGCTGCTGGGGTTTTTAAACACCCCAGTGTCAGTGTTGGACTGAAGATAGCCCGCCTATCCAAAAATGTCAAGTTTCCAGCTTCCTGTGAGTACTGATGAAGGATTAGACTAACACAAAATGTGCAACAACAGATTAGCTGCTGTCTCTGACTTTACGTTTACAAGGTGGAGGAATAAGATCTGTTAGTCTGTTAGAGTGCACAGTGTTTAAACACAGCACTGCTGTCTGATCCATTCGTACAAGGACAGCATACCCCACATATCAGTGTCAGTGCAGTGCTGAGAATTATCCACCACCAGAATAGTACCTGATCTGTGGTGATTATGTGGGGGACCTGTGCAGGTCCTTATGTAGGGGTGGCATTCATTAGAGAACAATTGGAGTAAAGGAGACGAGCAAAATATGCAGATAAACAGATGGACTACAGTCTGTAATTGTAGAACTACAAAGTGCATCTCTATATTGTACGTGGAATTGATAAACTTATTAAAAATGTATAACTAAATATAAATGGAATGTTATTCTGAGTGTGAAGCTGCTTAAAATTCAGCCACAGTTTAAATGGACAATTGCATGGCTTGATGATTCTAGTGTTTGCAGCTTTAGGAGGAAATGTATTCAAGTTTTTTTTTGTTGTTGTTGGTTTTTATAATCTGATTTATTAAGCTTGCTCTATTCATGAATGGTGTTAGTCAGCTACACAACCAGTTGTTTTTTTTTTTAACATGTTCTTGATTATTCATGAATGAACTGTTGAATCAATTCTTATTCTCTGCTGCAGAATCGATTGGTTCGTCTGGTGTGCGTTTTCCTTCAGTCACTGATCCGAAACAAGATCATCAATGTGCAGGATCTGTTCATTGAGGTACAGGCATTCTGCATCGAGTTCAGCCGAATCCGTGAAGCTGCCGGTCTCTTTCGCCTCCTTAAGACACTTGACAACGGAGAGACACCTTCCGATGGCAAAGCAGTCAAATAGTTCAAACTGACATTTAATTCTTCTTGGTTTATTCTGGACCTTTCTTATTTTCTGTAAAATGTAGTTTTGTAAATAACTATTTTTCAAAGTGCTTAGCCAAATATGCCGTATTGGACTGAATGACATTGACAATTCTTCTCACTTTCACCTCAGATGAAGTTTCGTATGGATTTACTCTTACTGCTGTCAGTTAAATTCAAGATGGTATATTCTTATATGAAAAACTGGGCACCCCTGGTCAGCTGACATGTTGTTTTTTTTTAATGAACTATTAACCTCTGCAGAACGCAAATATAAATAGCACACATTTCTGTGAACTGTATTGAGCATTTAATGAAATCTTATACGACCCCAAATCAGAAAAGGTTGTGATGGAGTGGGGGAAAAAAACATTTCCTTTAAATTTTAATTGGAGACAGGATTAACCCAAGATATTTAGTGTATTGTTTGTTCAACTTTGTAAACATCCATTCCTGCATTTCAGGCCTGTAGCACTTTCCAAAAGAAGTTGGGACAGTGGCAATTTAGAGCTAGTAATTAATAATAATAAAAAACTAAATAATTAATTTCATTCACTTCAGTTCAAACGGGTAATGTCAACAGGTGATTGTAATCATGATTTGGTATAAAATCAGCATCCACGGAAGGCTAAGTCTTTGAGAAGGAAAGATGGGCAGAGAATAAAGTTTAGTCAACTAGTGTGTGAGAAAATAAATAAAATGTTTAAAAATAATACACCTCAAAGAAATATCAGAAGGGATCTCTCAGGTAGCACTTTTATAAACCTCTACAATATGGAGTTACATTCACTTATGCCAATTAAATCTTTACTGTGCAAAGAAGCCCCCTGTTAACCATGTCCAGAAGTGGGCTCGACTTCTTTGGCCTCAGAGGGGACTGGGATGAACCATCACACAATGGAAATGTGTATTGTGGTCAGATGATTCAGTATTACAGATCTTTGGAGGTGGACCAACCTGACTTTTATCAACAGTAAACCAAAAGCCAGGGTCTGTCGTGGTATGGTGTTGGGTTTTTGGCAAAGTTCATTTTCAGTTCTGTGATGGCAGGATTCATTCAGAAAAGTACACTGATCAACATTCATTTCTTTCAAGATGCAAGGGACATCAGTGCATTTATTAACAAGACAAGGTAAAACAAGTCAAATCAGAAAGAGTTAGGACTGAAATGTGGACTGAAATCCTTCCCAGTCTTTCTTTGAGGAACATTAAACATTTCAATAACTTGCTCACTGGTGATCCTCTGTCAACCTTTGCTTCTCAAAGTTTTAGCTATTTGTGTCCACTGATTTTTTTCCCCCTTATCATTGTGTTATAATGTTATTACTGCTGCCAATCACCTATTTAAAATCACATCATATATTTAGTTGTTAAGCTCATTACTAACCATAAATTGCCCGTCCCAGCATTTTGGGGGAATGTGTTGCAATCCTGAAATTCAGGAATGGATGTATATTAACAAATAAAATGAGATTGAGCAGACAAAACATTAAACACTCAAAAAGTACATGTACAGAGTACTTTACATTAGTAATTAAATGTTAATGTATAAATGTTATATGTAACTTTGTTCCCTGCAGAGTTGAGCTTACTTTAATTTTTTTAATCAATCAAACATGATTTATCCAAGGATGCTAAAACATTTATGAAAGACTGTACACTGTAATGTAAGACTGTTACTGTATGATTTAAAGTTGGCTTCAGAATTATTGGCAATTAATGGGTAAAAAATGTTGTGCAAAATCTCTTTTTGTGGCCCAATTCTTTATTTATTAGCATTCCTGTATGAATTCCTTTTTTGGCAGTCTCGGTTAGCTAATATAACATGAAGTCTGCTGTTGTATTACTTGATGAGATTGGTGAATACGTTTCTTACTTCTTATTTCTTAACACTTAGCAATACAGAATCCCTCCAGAAACCTGGATCATTGTTTATGGGCAAACCCCATTGCTTAGCAGTGAGATTTAGGCAACCTTGGATGCCTGTGTAGAGTTTGCATGTCCTCCCCATGTCCATGTGGGTTTATTTCAAGTACTCCAGTTTCCTCCCATGTTTCTAAAACATGCTTTTGGTCAACTTGTTGTTTTAATAGCCATGAATGCTATAGGACATCCTAACCGCTTACCCTTTATGGTTAGATGAGACAAAAGGCTTTGCTCTGGCACACCTTCTAAATAGCTTGTTGTTGGTGAGAAAATGCTGCCAGCTACGAATTTCCCACTATGATTCTGATATTTTGAGAATATGTAGAACTTTCTAATAACTTGTCTCCTTTACTTTTATTCAATACCATTTGTCCTGGTCAGGGTTATAGGGGTGGTCAGTAGAGTTCACTTGCTCCAGCAGATATCACTAGTTTGCAGTGTTGTGGGATGATCACCCCGTTTAACCTTTTCATCCCTCAGACATAGACAGTCGTGCATGTGCGACAACCTACATGGTCGGAAGATGCCGCTGTGACTGGAACCTGCTCTTCTGCTGTTCGCCTAAAGTGCCGCAAAATGTATTATCTTCCTGTAAATACACCTTTTTATAATTGTCTTTACCAAGTGTTCCAACAATTCTGGAGTTGACAGTTGGCTGATAATAGGTTAAGCTATGGCTTGGGTACAGTGAAAATCTAGTACATCACTGTCAGATATTAATGTTTTAAACAGCTGTAACAGGTAATTTCTTATAAAACATTGACTGTGACTAAAATCACACAGTGGTTCACAGCCTTTTACTCCTAATTAAACTTTGAGTTCCACCATATTCAAAGATTTTACCTACAAAATAGTGAATGAGCTGTTAATGTAACAGCTAAAGTGATCCCTTTATCTGTAATCACAAGCCACTGAGGCTACAGACTCACTGTACCACTCTGGTTCATCTTTAATGTTGTAGTTGCCTATAGAGAGATGATTTTCTTGGTCTCACCTCAGTGGGAGGGGAAAAGGGAGTTTTTGTTTGGGGTGTCATATATAAGTATGCAACCCTTTTTATCATTGTACAAACTATTAAAACACTGAAAATCGGACTAATGTTTAATATAAACTAAAAGAAAATAAATGGTGCAGTAGACTGTGTGGTGATTCTCTGTGTACTGCATGCTGGGCCTGTTAGCAGTATTACCTGTAAACACAGCATGCTGGGTCAGCTCTTGTGGCTTGAAGGTAAGATTTAGCTTTTGGTAAGAGCACTTACTCTGGACCTGGGCCTGAACCTGGAGGTTCCAACTTTGTGCTGGACTGGTGTCCTGTCCAGGGTGCAAATAACCTGGCCTGACCTTTGTTTGACACCATGAGGTGAGAACTTGCATGGGGCCCCAGACTGAGGAAGACTGGCAGTCCTGTTGCGTTTCTTCCATTTTCTAGCAATTGTTTACCTATTTTCCTGTAGCCCATCCTAGCCTTGTGCAGGTCTACAATTTTGTCCATAATGTCCTTAGACAGCTCTTTGGTCTTGGGCATAGTGGAGAGGTTGGAGTGTGATTGGTTGTGTGGACAGGTGTCTTTTATACAGGTAACGAGTTCAAACAGGTGAAATCAATAGAGGTAATGAGTGCACAATAGGAGATCTATAAGAGCCAGAATTCTTGCTAGTTGATAGGTAATCAAATACTTATTTCATGCAATAGATGAATTGTTACCAATTTTACAAAACAACCTAATTTATTTACAAATCTTTATATACAATATACTGCATCATATTCCTGTTTACTAGATAGATCAGTTCACTAACTCTGGTAGATAGATTACCAACTCTTGGTAGCCACTTACCCTTATTATACTGCCTACCTCTGTTAGCATATACCCCAGTACATAGCAAATACTTCTCATGGCAGTATACCCCAACACATACTGCACACTACTCCTACTAGGCCAGTCTCACATCTGCAGAGACCCCTGATTGTATTCCTCGACCTGACTGTGTGGGCTTCCTCCAGGTACTCCAGTTTACGCTTACATTCCAATGGTGTGCATTAGGCTAACTAGTGTCTGTAAGTTGTTCCGTTGTGAATGAAT
The DNA here is from genome assembly GCA_033117975.1 of Parotocinclus spilosoma. Classification (NCBI taxonomy): domain Eukaryota; kingdom Metazoa; phylum Chordata; class Actinopteri; order Siluriformes; family Loricariidae; genus Parotocinclus; species Parotocinclus spilosoma. The sequence goes on from JAVSBV010131732.1 coordinate 13,041, forward strand.
AACTGAATGTGTGTGAGCTTGCGTGTGTGTGTTGAAAACAGCTTTTTTTTTTTTGAATTTGCAACTTTCTTTTTAAAAGGCAAAGGGTCAAAAGATCTCCTTTAGATTACTGAGATTAGAGGTAGGTGTAGAATTAATTAGCTACGTTAAGTAAGTTATGTCAGTGGAAAGTCCCCACCAGTGTAGTGAGATAAACATTGTGTGTGTAAACATTTTCTTTTAGAATTCAGAATTAGAGACTAGAATAACAAGGTAGAGCTCTTTTATTTGATAAAGGGCAACATCCACTCACAAATACACGAATGCCAGAGTATTGTCCAGCCTAGGTTTTTAACTGAAGAAATTCGGGCAGCACGCTGGCTTGATGGGTAGCACCACTGCCTCACAGCAAGAAGGTCCCGAGTTCAATCCCAGGGTGGAGCAGACTGGGTCCTTTCTGTGTGGAGTCTGCATGTCCTCCCCATGCCTACTCCGGGTACTTCGGGTACTCTGGGTACTTCGGTTTCCTCCCACAGTCCAAAGACATGTGTGTTAGGTGAACTGGTGTCTCTAAATTGTCATTAACTTGTGCATGTATGACTGGTCTTGGAATGAACTTGTGTATGGATCTAACCTTGTGTGCATCTTGCTGAATGGCCGATTAGTGACATTAAAGAAGCCAAATAAATATAACTCAGGAAATTCTCAAAACAACTAAACATTTTTCATTTTTCTGTTTGTTTTACAATTTCTGATTTACAGTGACCGTTACATTTAGTGACTATATAAATATAGTGCTTTGTGCAACTCAAATAACTCAACCTACAAATGTACTTAAATGTAAATGTACTCAGACCACATTCAAATGTACTTGTTGAAAGTCTCATACCAAAACCATTGGTATTAACATGGAGTTGGCAGCAGACAGTGTGGGAAATGACTACATGGATTTGCTTAAATTTAGTCACAAGATCATTATGGCGGTGAAGCACTAATGCTGAGTGATAAGCATGCAAGTCTGGTAGTGGACTATGGACCAGAAGATGCAGCATTCAAATCCCACCTCTTCTCAAGCTAAATACATGCTGCATAACATCTGTGGTAGAAGAATGTGCCGGTATACTGAATTCTTATCCTGGTAGTAATGTGTAGAACACACTGCATGCTACTTCTGTTAGCAATATGTCCCAGTATACATAGCAAGCTAAATATTGTGCTGCTAAGCAAGATAATAGAACACAACACTACCCATGTGGCATTAAAGAAAGAAGATTTTAGGACCCACAACTGACTTAAAAGCCTTTATTATTATTATTATTATTAATATTATTAATAATAATAATAATAATAATAATAATAATAATTATAATAATAACAATAACAATGTATAATAGTTACTATCATTGATGTTGTTATATAGTCATAACTATTATACATTATTACTATTATTATTATTGTTCTTATTATTATTATTATTGTTATTATGATTGTTGTTAAATCAATAGTTATTACTGTCTTATTATAAACCTTTTTAGCCTGCTTTCTGTGGCAATAAGTACTAATGCAGCAAGACCAAACTTGATATGCAATTAGCATTGTTTTGCAGATCTGTTCTGCAAAAGTCTTACATATGTTTATCTAATAAAATTTAGGTAAATTGTCTTTAATTTGTTTTAAAATGTTTTAAATCCATCTCCCATAATTTTTTAAAAATGTACGTTGGTTTTATTTTTACGCAGTGTACATTTAGCACTTTCCAGATATCATATGCAAGTTAGCTTACTGTTTTACTGAACTTAGTGAAACAAGCGGCATTATATATGGCATTCTGAGATTGCTCTAGAGTTATGTCTGATAAAGATATACTGCTTACAAAATTTGTAAAAAATATATTTCAAAATGAAATATTGCCTAATGAAATATCCCCTAATATTTGTGAGCAGTGTAATTCAGCATACATTTCCAGTACAGATTGGTGCATTACTTCACCAAATTCTTCATCATTATCTGATGTTCGATGCTAGCCTCAACAAAATGAACCCTTGTTTAAAATATTGGTTAATTAGTGTTAATTTAGTCTTCTGTGAGTGGTATTAAAAAGTCAAAGTGAATTTCCTCATAGCTGCAGATACCTTGAACATTAATAGAGAGACCCTTAATAGAAAACAATGAAAATTTTATTTAGCGCTGAAAGAGTCAAAACGGGAATTAAACACAGTAGCATTGCATGATGATCATTCTGACAAAGCTTGAAACATTTTTTCAGCTTTTCCAGCTCACTAATACCACACTGATATACTAGGCACGCCATTTTAACATGTGGCAAAGTTTATATTAGAGAGAAAGGAATACATGAGAATAGAATATTCTTGAAAAATTGATTCTAGCTTTGATTTTACCAGGCTACTTCCTCTGATCAACTGTCTGCAGGCATAAAATGTTATGCAAAGAGGAGGCTGGTGATCCCGCTTCATATTTCTGTTCATCGTAGCCTACAGCACTAAGCTCTCTTCATTCCTCGGGCCATAAGACAGGCGAAGACGGTCATCACCATTTTGGGCTTGACTTCCACTAGATCTTCAGGAAGAGCATAAACCCGAGCTCCAATCTTTCTAGCCATGGATATGGCGTACCTGGATGCCAAACATCACATATACTTGTTTGTAAGACCTTTCAAATCTTATAACTGATTTTTATTATTTGTATATTACCATTCTGCAAAAAGCAAATCTTGTAATACAATTAATTTGGCATAATGAAAAAAATGTACGTATATTGTCAGCTTTGTTGTGCCCTAATTACATCGATTTGATCTCGTAATTACAAACCAGTGTTTATAAAACCCCAAACTCTTTTTTTTGTGCTCATACACATTTTATTTTAAACTGCGGGTTTAGTTTTTCCAATGCTGGATAAACTTACCTCCAGAATTATTGAATACATCATGATCAAAGGTAATTTAGACATTATAACCCTCAAAATTATAATGAAAATGATGTTTCAAACAATTCTAAACAATTATTACAGTTTTATTATAAAAATACTTAGTTTGAAACAGTCATCTGCCCATTTAATGTAAGCCAGGATCGATTGATTAGGGAAACATGGCATTTATTAGATACAATTCAAATTTCTAGTGCATACTAACTATTACAAATAAATGCAATAATGGTTAATAATTTTGTTCTGGTAATAATAACCATGTTTTCTAATGTAAAAAGGGCAGCATGGTGGCTCGGTGGGTAGCACCGTTGCCTCACAATAAGAAGGTCCCGGGTTCAATCCCAGGGTGGAGAGACCTGGGTCCTTTCTGTGTGGAGTCTGCATGTCCTCCCCGTGTCTGCGTGGGTTTACTCAGGGTACTCCAGTTTCCTCCCACAGTCCAAAGACATGCATGTTAGGTTAATTGACTTGTGTATATATATATATATGTGACTGGTGTTGAGATGAACTTGTGTATGGATATTACCTTGTGTGTGTCGCTTACATGGCCATGTATCAAGGAGAAAGAGTAGCAAGGAGAAACATCCAGCAAAAGGCTATTCTGTAGATGTACTCAACAATGAAGGGAAAAGAGGAGGATATCAAGACTCATTCTGACTAATAGGGCATACACAGTCAAGCAACTACCATACCATCGGAACTACCCATATCTGAACACACAACTCATTATTCACTGGATTTTTTATCCATTTATTATCTTGAAAATGGAAAGGCAATACTCCAGTATTTACCCTATGGCAGAATTACAATTTTAGCAGGAATTTACCTCATGCCATAAGAGCTTTATAACCATGGACTGGTTTCAGAAATATAATAACTTGGAACATGTGTGCCCTTGGGAAAGTGCAAGCAGCAGGACGCCAATGAAGAAGGCAGGCCAGTAGAGAATGTTCTACTGATCAATGTTCTGCTGGAAAACGCTAGACATTCCAGTGGGTGTGACATTGACACGTGTTACCTATCCAATAATTGTTACAGGCCACACGGTCATTTTTCGGCTTTATCATTTTGGCTTTAGTTATCCGCTCTCCCTTTGTGGCTTCTAAGACAAATACACAACTGTAGTCAGTAGTATTTAGCTTTCAACAGACTAGCTAAGGCTGAATCAAGTAGTTTCACACTCTTGTAAAATCTGAGCAACTGTAGATTGGTATTTTCCTGGTATACAGTGGTACCTAGAACAACTACAGGTACAACAGAATGCGGCACAGTGTGTCAGTGGTGTAATAAGGCAGTTCAATTCAATTCAAGTTTATCTATATAGCGCCATTTACAATGGAGCATTGTCTCAAAGCAGCTTCACAATATTACACTTTCTTAGAAGGCCAATCCCAAGTTGAGGAAGCCTAGGGCGACAGTGGCAAGGAAAAACTCCCTAAAATGGTAGGAAGAAACCTT
>JAVSBV010131742.1:0-17420 GCA_033117975.1 Parotocinclus spilosoma
ATATGACTATCAACAACATGCCCACTCATTATGTTTCACTGCCCCCCCAAGCAAAGCAGTCCAGAACCGGGGCTGGTGGAGACTGTGCTAACCACTTGCAGCAGCATGCAACCAAAACCTCCCTGACTTATTTTGTGCAGACTTTATTGAGATGAGGTCAGAGTTAGCCTGATTTTATGATTGAGTTCTGGATCAGTAAATCCCTTGTAACTCAAAATATGGATGTGTTTAAGGTGTGCTTTGTAAATGCATGAGCTCAGAGGATTTTACGCATTAAAAATGAATCATGTCTGTATGAGTGATCTGGCCCCTGTTGTCTTCTGGGACTGATCTAACAGCAACATCTTTACGTTTTATCTTGACCTATCTGCATGTTCCAGGTCTCTTTCCTTTCTGTGGATTTTAGAGTTGCTTTTGTGCTTAAGCTACAACAAAACGTCTGCGGTTAGGAAGGATCAGCCATTCCAGCCATAACAAGCTGTCATTGACCCTTCTCTTGTCTGACTTGCCTCTTGTCTCGCCCCCTTTCTCTTGGCTTACTTTGTGCAGACATAGGGGTCATTTAGACGTAGTTATTTTCCAAAAGGGGCAGCCCTAAGCACTGTGCTTTTTCAGTATGTTCTTAAAAGCTGGCATAAATGCAGTAGGAGTGATTGTACAATAAATTAAAAACACTGCCCAAAATAAGATTGGTGTTGATATGACTATGGTTCTAGAAACATATCACTTAACAATTTCATCACTCACATTTGGGTCAAGCAGCATTCTTGCTTGCTAGCCCACCACTGTGAACCCATGTTCAAGTCTGTCAGTGGTGCCTCCAGCTCTAAACAGTGACCCCAGTCAGGCATGAGACACACAAACAAAGATGGCAAATGGGAATGATGAGCGTAATCTGTAACTTTATGGCACATTCTTGCTGTAGTTGTCTTCTACCTGGTGGTACAAAAGCAGTTGTATGCAGTACAAAGGTACTTGCTTCTATCTAGGATGTTATGTTAAAAGGAAAACTTGAGAATAGGGGAACTGGGAGCAGCACTTCTGCATCTGATCCTCTCATTTCAGCAAGGTTATATCAAGACTTATGGCATACATATATACAAACTCAGGTTAATGGCAATTTAGAGTAATAAATTAATCTAACACGCATGTTAACTTTGGACTTTGGGAGAAAACCAGAGTACCCAGAGTAAACCCACAAGGACATGCAGACTCCACACAGAAGCAAACAGCAGAAAAAACAGGCTATAGTTTAAAAAATATGGGAATAAATTATGATCCACTATGGATTGCACTCTCTAGACCCACCTGAGTGAACAATACAAAATCCTGCTGCACTACCAGTATGACTTATACATAATGCTTTGTGGTTTCCCTTATATTCATCTAAACAAGAAATTAATATCTTAATCTCAAACATTTAAGGCTTGTTTTTTTACGATTTATTTTTGATACATCTCAAGGAGTTCTCAAGCTTGATTGTTTTGGGTCTAGACGTAGAGCCGTAAAGCTACTTTGCAACAATGTGTTTAGGCAGTATTAAACAGTGGAATTGAATGTCATATGAATGAACGTTCTTTATCCCAGGATAAGTAGTCAAAAAGTTTTAGTTTATCCTGAAAAAATCCCAGATCTCTACTTTTCTCCTCACAATTAATCCATATTACTCCTATTTCCCCTTCTCTCTCCTGAGACCTTCTTTATTTTCTTTACGGAGACACTCAAATTCAGCACCTGCATAACTCTATGCAGACATTTGTGTATTTTTCCAAAGAGCAGCTCTGCATATGTTTAATTAAAATCCCATTTGCAAATCATTTGCACTGAACCTGTGCTAGGCTCTGCACTGGTGTTTCTCATCACACATCAAGTGTGAAGTTCTGTGAATCTGCACTTGTCAGTGCGCTTGCAGGAAGCACTTTTAAAAGGTTGAAAGAAATCATGGAGTGCTTGCAGTTCTTAAACTTTACTGCCTAACTGACCGTTCATACTCCCTTATGTATTATAGGAAGCAGAGCATCCAACAAACTATGATAAAACACAAACAAAGGTCACATTCTTCCCTACCCATAGCATCTCATTAAATGCTTATTGCACAGGCAGATGGTATGTCTCCCGCCATCTGTCCAGTCAGAATGTACCCCTGTAACACCTCTCCCTAGTGCGGTTTAAGTTTCCTCCTCCACTTAATGTCCACATTCATGATCCAGCAGCACTGCAAAGCAACTAAACAGAGAGAGGATGGAGATGTGATCCTAAATATGTGTTTGGAAGTGCATAAAAGTGCATTTCACTACCAAACGAGTATAAATTAGATTTGGTTAGAGTACTTACATTTTATTTATAGCAGTTGCCCTTATCCAAAGCGACTTACAAGTGATACAACTTTACAGTCCAAGCAATTTTTGGTGAAGTACCTTGCTCAAAAACCCAACAGTTGGGATTTGAATCCCTAGATATTCCCTATCAAAGCCCAGTAGATTAACTGCTAGACCACCGCAGTGCCCACATTTATATTTCCACATTTAGTCATTTACCACACACCGGTATTTAGGTATTAGACCCTGGTCAATAGTCCAGGGCCTTAACCACTAGGCCAACACAGTCCCTTATTTTCACTATAATATACATTTTTAGATTATACCTCCTATGCGTACAACAGGTTGCCCAGCATCTGTTAAGAGTAAAGTGCTTGAGTACCACAGAAGTCTAGTACACTACTCCACCTTCGCAAGCTCCCATGTTCTACTCTGGTGCCTTCCAGGCAGTTTTGTTGTCATTTGCCAGGATGATTGGCTGTGTTTAAGGGAAGGGTGTTTCTTGACGGACCATCCCTGGTGACTATCAACTGGCATCCTCTATTCTGAGAGAATACCTGACTGAGCACTGTTACTATGACCAGCGCTCAGGCTTGTGGATTTATTTAATAGAATTTTGGCATCAATGGCTATTTGCAACAGGAACAAGGTCACAGCAATTCTAGTCAGTTACAAGTGTGGCCAGTTAACTGTGACCACGTGACTGTGGTAGCCTAGTGGTTAAAGTACTGGACTCTGCACCAGAAGATCCAGGGTTCAAATCCCACATCTGCCACAGTTGGGCCCTTGAGCAAGGCCCTTAACCCACAATTGCTTGAATTGTAAAACTGTATAAGTTGTAAGTCGCTCTGGATAAGGGCATCTGCTAAATTCAGTAAATGTAAATGTAAATGTAAATGTAATATAATGCATGTCTTTGGGATGTGGGAGAATACCAGAGTACCACACAGGTTCAGTCTAAGGATGCCTTGACTTGGAAAAGAAGGGATCAAGTCTGAAAAAAGTGATAAAGGCTCTGAAAACTGAAAGGTTGTGGGTTTAAGTCCCTTCCTTGTCAGGCTGACACATTTGGGCTCTTAAGCAGGGCTCTTAGTCCCCATACAGATTAAATTAATTGCACGTCACTGCAAATGATTTATAGATTGTTTAATCCTAAACCGTTTTCTGTGCTTAAATTTACAAATAACTTTTTCAATGCTACATCTGTAGCCTGTTAGTGTTAATTGGATCCTTGTGATGTCACAAAAAGTCACAAATGAGTTCAAATGATTCACTTAGTCTTTCAAGCATCTTTGAAGTTCAATGTTTGTGTAATGACTGATTCCGTGGGTCCTTGTCCTGCTGTTATTCTTTCAGTAATTCCCTTTGACACTTAGCAGAGGTCATTTTCAGGCCCAGATAGGATCACAGCTAAAGTCAAAAGTCAGTAGTCAGGACAGCAAGTCAGGGTTCAGATGTGTATTAGTGACTCAAATCACAACAGGTCAGAAGTAAAGGCAACTTTATCACAGTCCAGTAGTTCTGCAGAGGAAATGGCATAGAGTTACATATAAACCTATAGATTAGTCAAATGTGTTTAACTGACGTCTTTACATATGGTCTGACCGCTTCTAAAATCAAACGTTACCTGCCAGAAAATTGCTGTTAGTCTGTGAATATAAACTAAAAGAGACTGGAAACGAGTGTAATGGTTTTGAGTATTTCAAGAATGGTGTGATCAAGGAAAAACATCTACTTAAAAGGGGATCCTGTGGATGTAAACATGAATAAAAGGGTCAAAGGAGGTTGTCAAAACGAATAAGCAGTATACAGACGAGTAAATTGCAACTGAATACAGAATTCACTTATACAGAATGGGCTGCAAGAGTAGATGACCAGTTTGAGTCTAAAGCAAACAGTAAGGCAATACTGCAGTGGGAAAAAAGAGCAAGAATTGGATCACCAGCAGCATTTATCAATGAGTTGACAAATCTGGGAATCTGGGAGGAGGTAGAACAGGCTGTTCAGACCATATTAGTACGTGCGCCAACTGTGAACATGGAAACACATGGTGGCTGAAGTAATGACTGCTGGGAAATGGAGTGAGGAAAAGCCTTTGTCATGACAATAACCATTTTCACTTTCAATACATTCTTCAATAAATAACATGAGACATTCACCATTGTTATAATATTATACTATTATGAAGCTTATAAAATAAGATTTGTGTTAATGTTATTATCCAACTGTAGGTTATTGTAAGTGTTTTAAGCATATCCAATGTCGGCTACTCTATGATATATACGTTGTATATTAAAGTTTACTGGGCGTTTAACTTACAATAGACCTATGTATCCCCATCGTAAAACCGTCACTCCCTGTAACACTCCGTCACTGTGTCTGATAAGTTATAAAACTATGAGAAGTTACAAAAGAAATGTATCTTACATATAGGCATTAGAAACAAAGTCTAACCTGACAAGACTGCTAAATATTTGAATTATAACTGATTTTGTATTAGAGATAAGGCAAGTTTATGTCTTCTAGCTTACATAACATATAACAAATACATTGGTAGTTAAATATTGTTTAGTATTTGCCTTTACTTGCAGACTGGTAGAATATAATAGTATTAAGATTAAGTATTAAGAGTACCATACAAAAATGTTCAGAAGCTGTGTAAAAGAGAGCAAGCATGTCCATATCTGGAAGCAATGTCCTGAATTTCTCAGGATATCTCTGTCTGGGATGAGGTCATCAGCAGTGATGTTTTCCCTGGCTGTTTGTATTAAATGGTCTTCTGTTTCACACTTTTAATTCTGTCCGGCTTTGTGTTACTTTACATTTGCATTTGCCCTGTTACAGCTGTCCCTTTTGTCTTGGTTTGGTATATAGCTTGTGCATTTTTATGTCACCAGAAGACATTTGCTGTTATCAGTCTGTTCTCCATAGTGTCACACAATCGAGACTCAGTCAACACTTAACAGTGCACAAAGACAAACAGTTTTTTTTCCTGAACAGCTCTTACGCAGTTTCTAGTATCAAGCAGTAAAAATGGTGCTTGGAACTGTGTTGGTGCCAAACACCTGTCATCTGGCTAAGGCTAGAAGAATATGTACTTTGGAGGAAAGATGGAAACATTGTGTGTCTGTGGTTAGCCAATACCCACAGCATTACTCATGTGTTTGACCATTGGGATTATTGTGAGATCGATGTACAGATACAGTTTCCACTAAGCCTGAACCATCTGATTTTTAATTGGACCATGCCAGTGTGCCCACTGAGCAATATAAACATTTGCTGTTTGGAATGACTGTACTGGGTCAACACAGTGTCATCAGGCTTGTTCATCTAAACACAGTAAAATAGTTTTACGTCAAAGCTGTAAACCATCCAGTTTACCATTGCATAACAAGAGGCTTCTTACTTACTGTAAACACAACCCCAATTAAGTGCCTGCAGAGACTAAACTGAATCAGTCGTTAATTAGTCACCAGTAACCATTTTATCCTGGTTAGGCTTGTGGTGAGTTTGAAGAAAGTATCAGAAACATAATAAAACACACCAGTGACAGGACATTAGTACACTACAATGTAAAGGAGTCGTATGAATATTTCTGTCATAATAGCAAATATTTAATATGGATCCTAAATCTGATTAGATAATACAGTATTCTGCGTACAGGCAAAAACAGGCCCTGTTTAATGACCATCTGATCAATGTCTGTCCGCTTCAATGAGGATGTACTGAAAATGATTATAAGTATAAAAGGAAATAAAAATCTGTCTTATAAATCTGGATGTTGCGGCTGTAAACAGCAGAGGCGAGCAGAGGTGGGAGTTAAATAGCAGAACTCTTGTCATTAATGTGTGTTTGTGTGTAAGTTACTACCTTACCGGTTGGGTTTGTGTTTGCTCTTGAGCAACATCTGGACTAGGGACTGTTCTAACTCTGTTAATGAATTTAGAGACACTTTTGTGCAAGTTACTTGTATTTGTGGAGCTGCTCGCTGGGTACAACAAGAATATCCTGGGTTCAATCCCAGGGTGGACGGCATGAGTCCTTTTTGTGTGGAGTCTGGATGCTCTCCCTGAGTCTGTGTGGGTTTACAGTAAGAACTTTGGTTTCCTTTCACATTTCAAAGACATGCTGGTTAGGTTAAATGATTATTGGCAGTGACTTAAGTCACTTTGAAAAAAAATGCCTTTTATATTACAGTAAAAAAAAGAATATGCTGTAGTCAACATTTTTGTCAATGAGCTTTTTCACAAAACCTAGTGAAGTCATTAAACAGGCCATACATGTAATTGATATTGCCACTGCGGAGCATCACACACTTAGTGACGTACAGCATAGACAAAGGTGCCATCATATAGAATGTACTGCCATGCATCACTTTCGTACTACACTTACACTGGTAGTAGTGCTGAAACACACTGGTTTGTATCCCACCAGTAGCGAGATGAAGTTTGAGCATAGTTTCAAACTTCTGTGCAAAGTGCAGTGTCATATCAAATTATATCTGAATCAAATCAGTATTGGATCTTATCCACAAGCTATGAGATCAGTATTGTATTGAAAATATGGGATCAGAATGCACTAATCATTTTATTAGGAACACCTGTACACCTACGCATGCATGCAATTATCTATTCGCCCAACCGTACAAAAAAATCAGATATTGGCCAGCAGCTTCAAATAATATTTACATTAACCATCAAATGGAAGATGTGATTTCAGTCATTTTTGGTTGTGGAATGGTTGTGAGTGCTAGACAGACAGGTGGGAGTGTTTTTAATAACTGCTGATCTCCTGTGATCAATTTACTCTAACACTGCAAGAAACAGCCAGAAAGTGGCATTCCGGCAGACTGAATTGCTTTGTTGATTAATTGGAGATTGGCAAGACTGGTTCAGAAAGACCATGGTAAAGCAATGCCTGTGTACAATTGTGATGAGCAGAAAAGACTGTCAGAATGTACAACACGTCGACATGGCTTTTGACATTAAACCGCATCCTTGCTGAGAAATTTATTATAATATCTGTACATTTTTAAAACAGCTCTCTATAGTGCAGATTGTTAAAGACATACAGAGTGTACCTATTATAATCAGACAGCTTCACAAGCAGATATTCCGTCCTGTTCAAACATCCTGTCTGCAAAGGTCCAAAAGAAAAACAATGGATCCCCTCTATAAACAGACTCATCCTTCAGAACCCTCAAAGCTCTCAGTTCTTATGATGAGACTGTGTTACAGTACAAGCCAAGGATACGGCAGTGGTCTCAGGACAGGAACGTGCTCTGTCTGAACAAGATGCAAATAAAAAAAACAAGTACATAGTTTTGGACTGGCAGGGAAACGCCAGTCTGTCTCTCTGAGAAAGGGTAGACGTGTCTCAGTATGCTGACTCTGCCCTCCTTATTAGAAAACAAATCAATCATTCTGTCAGTGTCCACTCCTTAAATAAGACAGGGGTTGAAAGGTCTTCAGTCAATCATTTAGAAAGTTCTCATGCTTTATAAGCCCAGTAATATTGAACCGAGATTGAATTTGGAATTATTAGATGTTTCCATTGATTGTGTTTTTACAAAATGTAGTTTAATAAAATCTTAAGACACATGCTGTTGTCTGGACATTCATACATCAGGGCTTGGGACTGAGGCAGAAAATTCCCTTGTTTGGTTCTAGGGGGTCTCAAAACGTTTTAGACTGAGTAAAGGCTAATGAATAGCTCTATTCTGATTGCATAACAAGAGTTTTTTATGACTTTGAGACATCCATTATATACCAAAAGCATTGTGTGTTCACACTTTTGTGTTTAATGCCTCCATGCTTACTAATGAAGTGTAACCAATGTATTTCTATCAGGCTTACATATTATAGAGTTTTAATTCCTTATGTACAAGGAGTTATGACTGCAAATCTGGAGTTTGTGTCTGGCAGTTCCATTATACAGGGTGAGGCAAAAGAGTCAGGACACATTGCCTGGTGCATTGCGGACTTGTCACAAAGGCTGCCCAAAACCATTGTTGAATTTTCTAGGTAGCGGACCTTCAGATGCAAACTATGTGACCACAGTCCTGGTTTCTCTGAATTCAGCTATGAGAATTTGTGTAAAATTGGTGATCTTTCTGGGTGTAGGTTGTTGAAGATACGGCAGCAGCAGCTACGTTCCCCAGACATCGGAATCGTCGATTCCTTCAGTTAACTGTGATGAACAACAAAAGTGTTTACATTTCTGTGTTGGTAACTTTTGAACTACAAAAAACAATGCAAATCTGTGGCAATCGATATCTGAGACAATTCTGGTCTTCTTTGAAATGACCACCTTCCCATTAGTAAAACTTGCCATTGATACTATAGCGGCAATATACCAGAGATAGCCTAAAAGATAGACCCCCCCTCACCCATTAGTTTAAGGGGTATCCAGATATGTCATTTTCCTGTGATCTGTCACTTTCATGTGTGTATTCATTTGTCCTGTGCCTTTTGACTCACCCTGTAATATCCTTCATAAGCAGGATTCTGTATATTATGGTGGTGTGTTCAACATGTGCTTAGCACGTGCTTTGGGTGAAGCCTATGAGTAAACAGTCTAGTTTTTAGACTCCTGCTAACACTTACTAATGTGCAGAGTACCACTGGTTTCTATCAGGGCTTTACACATGCTTTTACTCAGGAAATCTCAGCATGGTTCATCTGTCATATATTTCCGAAACGAACAGACATTGTCCATAAAGGTATTAGTATTTCATCCATGCTGTTTAGGTTTTTGACAACAAATAACTCAACAGATGTGAATGTTTGGGAGCTTGCTGAAAGTGGTATACCTAAAAGTGTGAGTAGGTTACATATGTGCAAGTTACAAGCAAGTCCGAAGTCTTAACCTACAAGTCTCAAGCAAGTCCCAAGTTCCTGCGATAAAGCCTCAAGTTAAGTCGTACGAGCTTATGACTCTTCTGCTCTAACTCCAGTTTCTGCATTTAAATCAGTCAAAACATAGTGGCCTTTAAAAGTTTAATTTTATTTGCAACACAAACAAACGCTGTTGTCAAAAAAACTCACCAAGCCAAAACTTTGACAGTACGAGGGTAGGACTCCCAAATGCATATGGAATTTGCCATTTCACATACTGTCCAATTTCTGAATATTGCCTGTTTTGCCTTGCTAATAAATACACAAATAATAAATTAGATTGGATCAGAAGCTACATCTAATGTGTCTTAAATTTAACATTATCTGATGTTTGACTAGCTGAAAAGTTGAAGTTGAAGGATGAAGTCCTTGAAGACCTTGCATATCACTGTTCTTTTTCTACTAATTTAAACATAATCCCTGGATCCAAGCATCACTACTTTTACTATAGTCACTTCCATGTTATGAGCTTCTTCATAAGTTTGTCATAACTGGTTTCCCGTTCTGATACTTTGCCAGGTTCATGCATGTTAAACCCAAAATTACAATCTTATTTTAAAATCCCGGAAAATGCCTTAGTTCTCAAGACCCCAAGAAATCCAAGTCAAAGTCGAGTCGAGTCTTTTACCAGGGTCCTTTAAAAGTCCTTAAATTTGTAAAGTCGTGTGACTTGAGATAAAAAAATTTAATTTGTCACCTGCATTTGTAGCTGTTACAAATTACACTGAAGTATGGAGCAGGTGCTCTCAGACTGTGTAAGAGAATGAAAAATTGGTACACAGAATAAGCATAGTCTCACAACCCATGCAAGGCCGGTTTACTCTACTATATGGACACTCTCTAAAACCTGTTCACTCTGGAAATGGAAAAACAGTCCTATAAACACTTTCTGCTTGGTTAATACATTTGCAGCTCATTTACCTGTTCTAAAATACATGAATACAAATGCATATACTTAGCCAACACTGATGTTCACTCAACCGTTGACTGGAATTCCTACAGCAGTGAGAAACACTTAAAAGTCATCAAGGGATCATTGTTTCTGGCATGGAAAATGTTATTATAGAGGTGATGGAAAAGGTGAATTTTAAGTAGATGGGGGTTTGGAACAGGATAGCACACAATGATCTTGCACTCATCTGCAATACTTATCAACCAATCAACATTAAACAAAAATTGGCTAGCCTGTTAGTCATTGTTTGGGTTTTTCCCACCTGACATGACAGCATATCTCTTGTGGATTTCCCGCACAGATTTGTAGGATTACTGTATTTGCTCCTAAATCTCGTAAGATAAGATTAGACACTGTCATTGCACCATGTAGAGTGATATTTTTGTGGTAACGATGCTAAAAGTATCTAAAACGTTAACTGAAAACTCAATATGCATAAAATACTCTACATGTAGGCTAATCTGTACTCTTTACATACAGACTGCATTTTCACAATACAATCTACTATATACGTGTGTGCGTTGTCTGTTCAGTTGCTAGATCTACTTTTGAATCGTTTACTAGAAACTGTTTAACCTTTCAGTAATTCCAGAGCATGCCCATGTTTTACATTTTAAGATTTACACCCAGATACATGAAAAAATTTGGATGCATTCATTCCTTAGACCCTGAAATATCTGTTTTGTAAATTGGACATGCTGAACTGATGCATGGTCTCTAAATGAATCTCTTTGTGCTTAAATGCAGAGGACTCAATCTGGCCTTTGTATGTTTTAAATCTTGTGTCACAGCAACAAGACAGAATTCTCTTTATTAAATTGTTTCCTTGTCCTAGAACTGCATGAATAAAGACACCACTTTTATTCTCTTTTATATAGAAATAAGAGGCCCATGCTGACATGTGGCTTCGTGGGAACACAGGGCTGGTACAGAAGTGTGTGGGCTAAATGTGTAGGTGTTTCTGTTAGTGTTTGGTCAGAGAATGAAACTTAGTAAGAAGCAAATGCTCCATACAGTGTGTTTCCGTCTTTAAAATATTTGACTGTTATAATAGAAATCAGTAGTTTCCTTAATCATGATCAGCTATTTTGGAACAGAGCAATTATAGACAATATGTCTAAATTATACAGAAATATGACAGTAGCACTTGAAATCTGTGGTGGTGCAGTGATTGGGGTGCTGGACTGTACAGGTACTGTCTGTTCGACGATGTCCCGAATTACGATATTTCGACTGATAATACAATTTCACATTCAGTAGAAACCGTGGTCTGAATTTTGAGTTTTGTTTTTCCCATGCAAGCTATATGCTATAAGAGAAATGTGGCAGTGCATAACATAGGGAGTCACGTGGCGGGATTGATGGGGAAAGGATGTTGTTGTGACGATAACCATTTTTGTTTTTTACATCCAAAACAATATTCAATCATTTGCATGAGATATTTAAAACCTTAAATTAACCTTTATGTTATTGAGTTTGTCCAGTTAAGTTAATGTAAGTGTTTTGAGCATGTTTAAGGTAGGCTACGCTATAATATATACAGTATGTAATTTACGATGGATTTGTCCGAACACGTCCCCATCGTAAGAGCATGTCAAATTTCCAACTTCGCAAAGCTGCCACTGTTTTAGCTATTGAGCAAGGCCCTTACACTTCAATTACTTGTATTGTAAAACTGTATCAGTTGAAAAGCTGATAAATGAAAAGGTATGGTCAGTTACGGTCATATATAAATATGCATAATTAATACATAAATAAAAATATGACATAGGGGGTTAAACATCTTCTACTAATTTTGTAATGGCTTGTATATGAGTGGAGCCCTACCACCACCTTATCATATATTAATCAGCATTTTATGGCATTTTAATAAGTATTGTGTATTTTCCTTGTTTTTAAGGGTGGAAAGAAGCACAGTGAACCATGTGGTGGCAGAGACTGCAGTGGCGGCTGTCAGTGCTTTCCTGAGAAAGGTGCAAGGGTAAGTGCCTAAATTTGCTTTTTGTACTGGAACCTGCCTGTATTTATTCAAAACCTTTGCTAACTGGGATAATCATGAAACAAGCAGAGATGTTAAGGAGTCATCATTTAAGCTCCTACATTTATAACGCCACAAAAGTGTATGTAACACACTGTAAGTGATTTATTATGTTCACACTTGGTAACACCCACCTGGTAACAACCTACAGCCTGTTTACTAACAATTCCTTGTTTGTACAAGGGTGGAAAATGCGAGCATAGACAATGCAACTTGATCGATATAGTGCCTGATGTATAGATTGTCCAATGTGGAAGTAATAACCAGTAAAGCATATATCACCTACAAAATATCCAGTGACTAAATAGGTCAGAACACTTTATTTGCACCCATGTTAACCATGTTGCTTCAGTTTCCCATATCTATTTAAGCAGCTTTCCATGTTTCCTAATGTTTCTGAGGTATCCAAGGAGATTGGTTCATATAGGAGTAAGAGACTTTTCAAAGGAGCTGACTATATGTTATGAGAACAAGCACATCGCAGTAGACTAAACACCATGTCTTAATGAGATAATGGGAGAGGGATAGCCCCACAGATCCCTCAATAATAACACAATTTAATTACAGTTTATGGTTTCATATACACATACATGACTTTTCCACTGACCTGGTAAATGTTGCTATGATAAAATGGTTTCTTCGATTCAAAGCCTAATAAACGACTTGAAATAAATCTAAAATCATCATATATTGTTCATTAACTGAATTGTACTGTTGATACAATCAAATATGCTGTAAATGGTGTAGTCTAAAACCTCACTGCTTGAGCATTATTTAGCTTGTAATGGCCTTTCACCAGTGTGGTAAAAGGGAAATCTCCTGAGGAGGAGTAAAGGAGAGAGGAAACATTGCTTAGCAAACTCCAGGATGCAAATGGTCTCATGAACAAGTGTCAAGTCGTCAGTACTGTCTTTTTCTTAGACTTTACCGGAAAGGGAAGGAAGGTTTGTTGTTTTTCAGGCCTATGTTTTATGTCTTAAGTTCGTCATACTCAGTCCAGAGCACTCTTGGTTTCAAGCATGTTTTACATCATGTTTTTTTTACCCAAATGTCTGTAAATACAGATGAGAATGAGTGGAAGCAATTCATTCCCTGGTGGTCTATTAAGGACTAGGAAGAGCTTTTTTGTTTATTTTCCTTAAGGGTTTGTTGTTTATGCATCTTCTTCCTTGTATATGTCCAAGCTTGCCCCGTACCCATAGTTTTTCAGCCAAATCCACATCCTCACATTCGTATATCTGTCAGAGAATAATGTCTTTAGAGAAATGGAGCCTCACAGATGTCTGGACACAACTTGCATCCCCCATGTGGCACATTTGCATTTGGCTGTCCAGGCCTAACATGTGCACATAGTGGAAAAAACCCCCAAAAAGAATAACATGGGCTTAGTCATTTCTATAGCACGTAAAAGGGTGTTCCCTACATTTTCTGCCAAAGACAAGCTATATTAATCAAATCATGAAATGAAATATAAACTTGCTAGCAAGTTGCTGTCATGCTGGGCATCGATACTCATGTTGGATGTAAAAAGTGTTATCAGAATCAGAATCAGCTTTACTGGCCAAGTATGTTTACATACACAAGTCAAAGTCAACTTTATTTACATAAACTAAATAAAGAAGGAAGAAGCCTTGGGAAGAACAAGACTCAAAAAGGGATCCATCATCCATGAGGGGCCTAGATGTTAATTGAAATAATTAAGTTGTAGGAATAGTAAAATTAAGCAAACAATACAATTGAAATCAATAATACAATTTAAATTAGTAATACAATTTAAAATAAGCGAAGTTATTGTCTGCTGTCTGTTATTTCTGTTGATGAAGAGTAGACTGATCTTAAGGTGGAGGAACATCTAAGTGTGTGGTGCTGGAACTGGTACCAGAACATCAGCCTGGAGAGAAAAGAGAAATTGTCTTTGAAAAAGGAATTTGTTTCCAGCTATTGGTGTCTCTCTACAATATACAATGTGCACTGTACACATTATTACCTTGTACCAAACTGAAATTTACATAATATGAAGTCAAAAGGTACACAGAAGCAACAGCAAGAAAGTGCACAGGGCTAAACCCAAGCAGACATGCTGACAAGAAACACATGGCTAGCTGCACAAAGGGGGACTGACAGAGAACAGGCCAAAATAACCAACAGCACAACATGGCTAACTAAGGTTAACAAGGTAAAACACACCTTGACATAAAGCTAAACACACAAAGGGTCTAGCTAAACAAAGAGGAAAGCACTAACGCTAAAACAGACTGACACACTAAGAAAAAGAGCAAGCTTAACTAGACAGGGAAAGAAAGAGGCTAATCGCTAATATAGAATAACAAAGATAACACAGGAACAGAAACAAACCAGAAAGTTTGAGGGAACATGTAGATGGGCTTCTGAGAACAACACTAAATAAGGGATTTATTTATCTATCTATCTATCTATCTATCAATATGTTCATTTATCACCTGTTACTTCCCAGAACTACAGACATGAAATGGGTAGAGGTAAATAAAGAGGTGTGCATTGGTAGGATAATATACAGCTCACAAAAATGAAGGTATATTTCAAAATGAAGACAAAGAGGATCCCACAAGAACTGCTGGATAATCGAATCCTGTCCATGCTCCATCACTGTCGGTGTGTAGACAGACTAGGGTGACTATACACCCCACTGAACAGTCAATGTTTGGCACTCTCGTCCAGTTTCACATGTTATTGTTCTCCCCCATGAATATATCATTTGGTACTCATTCATGATAATTAAGTTTGCATTTTATTTGCATAATCAAACAGCTTTCTTTGACTTTTTATTTGCTTTCCTGATGATCTTGTTTAATAAAATCAATGCTTCTTTTTTATCGTTTCATATTCATTTTGAAATAAAACAATTTAAGCAGTGTAGATTGAATGCACAAAAAGGCCACAGACAGAAAATAAGGAGAAATCTATACTCCTGTTATCTGCTGTGGAAAAACTACAGAGCACAATCATGCTGGAAAGGGAAGTAGCATGGGGATGTATGGCACAATGACCACAGGTTGTAATAACAAACTGGCTGTTAGCCACTCCAAAGTGACCAGCCATATAAGGGGACTTTATAGTTGCTGTAGCCATTTGGTCATTCCGAGTGTTGAAAATGATTCCCCTCAAAGGGCCCTTCAAGACAATTACTCTTAAAGTGAACAACTGAGGTACATTTTACACCCTGTGGTTTCTATTTACCATTTTGGCTGTGAATAAAGCAAATGGCAGTGTCAACCAGAGAGGCCTAAAAGTTTTAGGTTTAGAAATTTAGTTCTGTACCTATACACTGAATCAATTGTAAGAAAAGCCCGCATATCTGTAACCAGTTAGTTTACATGTAAGTAGAATTATTGAAATATACACTTTATCATGAATGTCTGATTGGTCACTGCTTAGAGCCATCTGCTTGAAATGGTAGTTACTGATGGCCTGGAATCAAATCCCGGTTAGAACTTGCAATGTGAAGCTAGGGTGGTGAGTTTACAGAGCCATGTACTTTTGTCTGTAGTCTAGGTTACGTTACAGAGTTCACCCTGCCATTTTAACCAGGATATGGGTAAACGGGATGCTTTGCTTGTATTATGTTACATGGCTCTTGTGTAGCACAGCAGTCTATTCCACTTAGGTCCTAGTAGTGATTTCAACCTAATCAGAATTTACATACAGGCATGACTGGCTGTCTTTTTCACCTGGAACTGGCATCCCATAGATGGCATAGGCACGTTATTTGGGATAGGTATCGGAATTCCCCATGATCCTGACCAAGACAAACAGGGATAAAACGTGCAATGTTCATAATGCAGTTTATAAAACCACTTACAAGCAAACAGTAATGTTACTCTTTAGATCATATTTGATCTTAATTATTATGTTTGGCTTTCCTATTATCAACAACCTATTATTAGATAATGTGTTGTATAATAATTTTGTTTGTATCAGTTTAATCATCATTCTCAGAGACAGGCTTTGAGCTATAAACTGTCTGTTCCAATTCCGTAACTTTCTTAAAGTCATGTTTTAATCTAGCAGTAGTGTAGAGCTATTAAATGGTGGCTCTGTGGTTAATTAAAGTTTACATTTTAGTTTAAGCCCTTGTTCCTCCAAGCTGACACTGTTGGATCCCTGAGCAGCTGATTAGTCTGCTCTAGGTAAGGATGTGTGCTAAGTGCTGCTTACACATTTGCTTGTTAAAGTAGTATTTAGGATTTTCTTTTAGGATTTTACTCACCACAACAATAGCAAAATTTAAATAGTCTACAGAGGTTCAGGAAAAGCCAATTCAATAATTGTGTCAAAGATGTGTATTTGTAGGAATAGTTTATGACTGAAGACATCAAGTATTGAAGTATTTCAAATTAATACTCTTAATTAATACTAATCATTACAATGATATTCATATTTTTAAAAAAGAACTTTTGCTTTTAGTTCATCTCCCATCATATCTTGCTACACCGTCTTCTGAACACCTTGTGAGGCCCTTTAGGCATTTTCATTTTTAACAACAAGAGGAGTATTGTATGTGGGAAACACAAGACACAAGCTGTGACCACAAATAATTTCTAGTACTTTTTTTTACTTGAATGGGATTTTTTTAGGTTGTGGCCAAAAAGCCCTAAAATTTAACAACAAGAATGATCAAGTATCAAAGCATGCTTTTACATCACCCGGCATAATCTGGTATAAACATAAATCAAGTTAAATCTCATAAATAAGAAATTGAAACAAAATAATACAAAATGTGTGAGTCACAGGGTCTGGAGTTGAAAGCAGGTTTAGCCCCCAGGATGTGTCCACATGAAGTCTCACTGTGAGGGAAGTGTGGTACTTATTGCTATGCATCAATATTTATTTTTACCTTGTAAGGATAATTTATTGTCTACAAAAGCATGTGTAAAAGAATGAATTTACCTAGACATTGTATTGTGGGGGCACCCCTGGATGGCGACAATAATTCCGACCAAGTCCCAGAGGAGCACAGACATTTGGAAACCCACCACTGTTAGAACTGAGAGCTGATCCACTGATTATACACTGAGCCTGGAAACTGTACAAACTACAGCAACCCTAGTACACCAGAGGGCAGTTTTTTTTACAAATGTCCCAGGAGAACTAAACTAATGACTCTACAGGGGTTAGACAATGAAACTGAAACACCTGGTTTTAGACAAAGGTTTGGCTATAGCAGCCCGGCCGTGTAT
>JAVSBV010131761.1:0-17418 GCA_033117975.1 Parotocinclus spilosoma
AAAGTATATCAAACTACAGTATTAAATTAACAAATTAATAACAGTTAAATTAGTAATAGAAAAATTAAAAAATGAACTAAATTTGTGATCTTTTCTCACACCGATTATTGCAGCTCGCTGACCACTGGTTTGCAGATTAACTTAACCCACAGGCTTAATCTTTGTTGTAATGTGTTTCTCATTCCAGATTTTAAACATGTTCTAAAGAAAATAGCACCTTTTTTTTAGATTTACCTTATGATTTTTTTTCCCCACACCGTCCCTACACACAATTAAAAAGGTGTAGTGAAGCAATCTATTGGTGTCTTAATAACTCTTCCTCCTGTCCACATATTTGCCACCCAAGTGCATAAATCCTTTTAATCCCAGCTCTGTATTTCTTTTCATTTCTTACATCTCAGTCCCTTCATTCAGCTACCCGTCTATCCATCTGTATCAAACTAACATTCTTGTATCTACATCTAGATCTGAGCATCTTTAATTGTATCATCCCTCTTCTGGTCTGTCTGTATATTTAATGTTGCATGAATTTATTAGTAAATCAGTGACATCAGAAGACCAGAAGGGAAAAAAGGGAAAGAGAGAAATTGAAAGAATGCGATGCTGACTCTACCTTCATTGAGTTCAGACCAGAGCTCTCCTACGACATTTTCCACCAGAAAGGTGCGACTCTGCCGGTTGCGCCGCACATGCTCCTTGGCTGGTTGTTGAAAGAGAGAGACGAAGTGTATGTGAGGAGGTGGAAAAGGTGCTTGTGAAGCTGTGTGTGTTTTGTGAGCAGGCAAGGCAACAGGATAGGTGAACAGGGTGAACAGAGAATGAACATCTAATCCAATCTAATTTAAAAGCATTATCCTCTTTTCAAAACAGTGGAATTTCATAATTCCCCTGTTTTACTGTGGTATGTGCCGGCCCCTCCTCCAGGGAAAAAAAGCCATAGGCAAGCGAGAGCCTCCCTATATATCATGTTTCAAATTTTTTCAACATCGAGAGCATGCATGCTACTCTTGGATGTCAGCCAATATCTATCCGCCTCCAATGGCTGACCGGTGTCTTGCAGTACGGGGCAGATGTGCCCTCATCTGACCTTCTCTCCCTCAGACATGGCCAATTGTGCCTGTGTGGATGAACATCCTCCATGTTTGGTGATTCTATCAGTTTTGCCAGGGCAAGAGCACCTACCGTTTTTTTGTATTCAAGGACACACAACTCTGCCTAGGGTTTGCACGATATAAATCTTAAATTCCAAATCAAATATCCTGATGTACTCGAAGTAAAATACAAATCAAACAGACTTTGAAATCCTAAAATAAATTTTAATTACATTTCTAGAATGTAGTCTCAAGCTCTATGGTTTAGAGCCAAATGAAATCTAAAATATAAATAACAATTAATTAACTCATACAATGCAATTTACATTAATTTAATAAAAACAACAAATACATTTCAACAGTTTTAATGTTACATAAAATTGTTACACACATGTTTCTCCTAAAAAAAGAAACCTTTTGATTTATGAAACTAGAAATCCTAAATTCAGTCAAATTAATTTGAAATTTAATTTAGATTTACAGAATTTAAATTTGCTTCTTTCCATATACAGTATGAAACTCTTAAAGGTTCGCTTTTGTTTAACCTGTTTATATGAGTACCTTTATGAGTACCTATTCTTAATGCGAACTGAATATGGTTTTATTCTACACAGCTGGTCAAGTTAGTGGGCTAGTCTGAGGGTTCAAATCTTGGCTCTGCCAAAGCTAACACAGTTGGGCCCTTGAGCAAGGCCCTCAGTCCTCAGTTGCTCAGTCTGTACCTTGGAAGTCATCTCTTTTCTGCATAAGGGCATTTGCTAGATGGTATAAATGCTAGAGTTTCTTATTCCTTGGGATTTATAAATGCTTACATAATAAAAACTGCATGTGTGTGTCAAATATGCATCAGTTCCATAGCCTTTTTTAAGAGATCATGATTCCTGAATGGAGCTGAGCAATATGAAAACGAGGGCTTCTATTAGCTCAGTGAGAAAATGTAACTGGATTGCGCCAAGTGCAAGATGCTCCCTTTTTTTCTGTTTTTCCATAGTTCGGCATAATGCATTACGTGGCACTGCTCTTAAAGCCGTCGCTGAAATAGTGGCAGTGCTAAAAATTGCCGGGCCATTTTGTAATCGTTTTAAGGACAATTACAGGAAACAGAAAGCAGAATGACTGGGGCTACACGGAGGCAGGGGTCAGTGCGTGCAGGGGCTTCCAACACATTTACCTAGTGTATTTGTCAGACCATTAGAGACATCTAGAATTGGCCGATTACCTGGATGTGTTTCACAGCTAAGGCGTTGCAATAAAAAATGCAAACTGTTAAAAACGAGCATTGCCTCAGAAGAACTGGGTCGTCAAAAAGACCCAGTCCCATAATTATTCAGACTTGATCACTGTAGGCATCAGTTAAACTAGATACATATTACTATATACCCTGTGTGGGGCTATAGTTCGTGGTAATATCAAATAACTCGACTGATTCTTGATTTAAATGGTTACAATTTATATGATAAAAAAGCATGCGCTTAAACCTATCACAGATATGTTACCAAACAATGTCTTTAAAATCGGAATATTTTGGCTTTGTGAAGCATATCAAATTATGTCGTTTTGAACATCCTCAAAGTGTGGTGATGCTACACTTCCTTTGCCCTAAATTACAGTTTAAAATTTGTTTTAAGTAAAATTAATAAATAAATTGAATTTAGCCCAAAAACCCAGAGCTGAATAAAATGGAAATTAAAAATTAGTTTAATTAGAATAGATCATTTAAAATTTAATTGAATTTAAATTAGATGAACCCGCTTTTCTTTCCTTATTTTAACTTTATTTAAAATATTTTTTATTGCCTGTAAATATAAATTTACAAAAAAAAAAACAATTATTATTATTAAACTAAAAATGTAACATTTTATTCACGGTTTAATTTCAAATAAAGCCTACAATGAACAACATTTTAATTGGAACTTTTTACTATTAAAAATGTTAAATATACAACATTTAAGTTAAGTGTTTGATATACAGTATGCTCGTATAGTCTCTGCTCTCTACTTACTATAGAATTATAGCTGGCAGTCTGGATAGTAGCATTAAAGAGTACGAGTAAAATACCTCATGTTATTCACATAATGGGAGGGTTGGCTTCGGGGTTTGACTATTCTTTATTAGTTATTGTAAAAAAATTAGTCTGTGCACATGTAGTCTGGCCTGTATTGGGCTCCGGAGCCTGTTTCGAGAAGTAAGAGGACACCAGGAGCATAAACCCTGAAGGTGAAACCCATTCACTGGTGGTGGGCTGGCCTGTTGGACCATTGTGCCACCTGAACACCTAAACTACAATGAACTATAATAATGAAAATTTTGTCCTTACTGTCCTTGCTCATCTGGACCTGATCTCTTTTTGTCTGTCTCTTTCACTTTCTTTCTCTCTATCTCTGTGGTGCATTATGGGGTGGACACACAGCTATCAGATGAATGAGCTCATCTCAGTTGCAGACGACACAGCCATTCTGTTATGCACTTAAAAACCTCACAGAGCTGCTGACGTAATCGGGTCTCCAATGTCAAACCTGAAATCAGGTCCTGCTCAGAAACTCGATCTGCAATACTGTGTATGCTTGAAACGGAGGGAAAAGAAGCGGGCAGAAAGAAAAAGAAAGGGTGTGCTAATAGAATTTGAGATGTCTCCTTCAAGATGCATCTAACCTAGGTAAAGCAATATATACAAATACATTTCTAGATTATTCTAATGTCTTGGTCAATTAAAAACACAGTACCAAGTGCTATTCACAAAGAAAGCAACAAAGCACGCTCAGAGCCAGTAAGTACTTATCCCATGTGGGCCAAGTCATTATTTTAAAGTCGTCATTTTGAATCATGAGTGTAAGCATAGGAAATGGAGACAAATTCCTAATCAATATTTAATCAAGGGCTACTTGGTGATGGTGAGGATGCTAGTGTTATAATCCCTAGGTGTGTGCAATAGTCTCCCTGTTCAGGGTCCAGACTTGGACCCAGTGTCTCTGGCCCTACGATGGCCCCAATGAGGTGATTTTCTAAAGAGGAATAAATTATGCGTCAAGATTAAATTATGAGTCAAGATGACAAGGTGACAATGAAGTAAAACATCAATAAAAACAGAATAAGATGGTTTGCACATCCTTTTCAACCCATATTCAGTTGAATACACTACAAAGACAAGATATTTAATGTTTAAACGGATAAGCATTATTGTTTTTTGCAAATATTTACTCATTTGGAATTTGATGCCTGCAACTCGTACCAGAAAAGTTGGGACAGGGGCAACAAAAGACTGGAAAAGTTGAGGAATGCTTTAAAAAACACCTGTTTAGAAAATTCCACAGGTGAGTGTCTTGATTGGGTATAAAAGGAGTGTCCCCGAAAGGCTCAGTCGTTCAAGCAAGGATGGGGCGAGGTTCACCACTTTGTGAACACCTGCATGAGCATAAAGTCCTACAGTCATCGTGTCCAACGGGCCAATACACAGGTTCATACTGGTTTTGGAGCAACATATCCCTAACCCTAACCCTGTCTCGTTCAGAGACGTCCCTGTTTATCTCAGCAAGACAATGCCAAGCCACATTCTGCACGTTACAACAGCGTGGCTTTATAGTAAAAGAGTGCGGGTTCTAAACTGGTCTTCCTGCCTGCAGCATGTGTGGCGCATTATGAAGTGCAAGATACGACAACGGAGACCTCGGACTGTTGAGCAACTGAAGTTGTACATCAAGCAAAAATGGGAAAGAATTCCACCTCAAAGCCTTAACCATTAGTGTCCTCAGTTCCTAAACACTTACTGAGCGTTGTTAAAAGGAAAGGTGATGGAACACGGTCTTAAACATGACCCTGTCCCAACTTCTTTGAAACGTGTTGTAGGCATCAAATTCAAAATGGGTGAATATTTCCAAAAAACAATAATGTTTACTCGTTTGAACATTAAATATCTTGTCTTTGTAGTGCATTTAAATGAATACGGGTTGAAAAGGATTTGCAAATCATCGCATTCTGTTTTTATTAATGTTTTACACAATGTCCCAACTTCATTGGAATTGGGGTTGTAGATTGTAATATCAATATTGACTGATTACTCCAAGTATGACTAATAACGTGTGTGAAGGCAAGTTTATATATCATTGTACACTAACATTGTACCAAATGAATCAGCTATTATGTCAGCTATTATGATCTGCCTTTTTTGTCTCGTGGGGACATTTTGCTGCCTCCCACAAGGAAATCTGCTTTCATGCTAAAAGCACAATGTTCTTTTGAATAAAAATTGCTTTAGGTGACCGAGGTAAGATTAGTTGTAAATGTAGCATTAATTGCCATACTTGGAAAGTGCCCACAATGAGTGTGTATACACTTAATACTCTGACCATAATCTGATCTGATTTTTCAGGTGGCCATATAAAGTGCATACTCAGATCTCCCAGATCAGATTAAATTGGAGTATGCAATATGATAAAGAGAGCTCTATTTTAGCTACATAATCAGGTTTCTTGGAGCATGTAACACATTCGTCTAATTTCAGTCAGTTTTCTCAGTCTTCTCATGCACCTGTCACCTGACATGGTTGCTGTGAGAGGTGCCGTTTTCTGGGCTTTTACAATAGTTTTCTCGCAGGATCTGGCAACTCCAGAATTAAACGCAGCATGGAATTAAGCACGGCAAAATTGCTTCCAACCACTTTGCAGAGACTCTAAAACCGTTTGGTTATTAGATGGTTTTAAAGTAGAAATCCGATGACTTCCTGAGTCCTGTAAACCTAAATGTTACCCATTTATCTGATTACTGGGTGCATGTAAACTCGTTGATCGGATTACTGATGAAATCTGATTTCTGACGTTACCAGATTACTAAGTGCACGTAAACACCCTCGACGGCGGTAAGACAAATGTGTGCATGTGTGTGTAAAAGTGGACAGTACCAACCGTGGGTCATCCCCGCCCCAACATTCTCAGTGGGGTTGTAGCCATTGATGGAGGTCTTGTCTCCAAGGTCAACCATCTGGTGAAGGCGCAGCTTACGACAGTAGATTGAGGCAGCCTCGGGTTCCAGAGAAATGATCAGCTGTTCAGGGTTTTCACGCGAGGCCAGACCCGCCTAATCCAAGAAAAAGAAAAATGTAAAAATGCTCTAGCACATGGAATGTTTATTGTTACATTTGAGCACCTAGAGGCAGACTGAACACTGACATTTTAAAGCCAAATAAGCTGCCTTCAAGATCTTTTGCACAGACGTCCATGCATTTTTCAACAAGATGAACATTTTTCATCAGTGCAAAACCACATGCTGCATCCGCAGTTACCACTTTCTAATTAGCTTTTTCGTTAGGTGTGTCCAAATTGTTGACCGACATAGGTTGGTGAACTGATTAGGCTAGAAAACTCTTTTCTAATATCGCTCTCCCCCTCTCACCCCACCCATTACATGCATTTGTCCTATATCTCACTTCTACCAACCCCCCTCTTGCTCAGTTGCGTTTTTTTCCTGCAACCCCCATCCCTCCATTTCCACCGAGAGTGTCAAAGACCGAGCCACACCCATCACATGTTCTTGCCACTTCCCTCACATGTCCCTGCAGCGACCTGTCCACATGACCATCCATACCCTCCACTTCATTTCACCAGACAGAATATTAAAACTTGACTACAGATCTTTGTACATGTATTCTTTCCCTAGGACAATGGGCGGGGTTCTGTGTAGTTTGGGTTGTGTGGGTTTGGTGGTATACACAAGTCACACATTCAGTGCTCTACACTTTCCTACACCCTCTCTCTTTTTATACATTAGTATTCCCGTCTGCTCTCACCTTGTCTGCTTGCTTGTGCCATTACTCTGTCTCACACGGATCTTAATTCCCACTCACTTTTACTACAAGCGCACACACCCATGGCAATAAAGCATGGTGTTGTGTAGACGTGCTCTATGCAGCATATCTAGGGCATGGCATTGGCAGCAGGCAGCATGTGTGTGCTTTGTGTGCGTGAGTGTTTGGGTTGCAGAGTGCTTGTGTCCCTAAAGGATGAGATCACTGTCTGCAAAGCTCCCTTCCCCATCAGCCCTCCTTCTGTTCTCTTACTGCTCATGTAGACCCTTTCACGTTCCGGGTAATTAAATGCTCACTTTTACTGGCAAATGTGCCTTTCGGCTTTCTGGTCCAATTCCAACAGCGGTTGATCGAATTAAGAATTTGCTACATATTAAGGCAAGTAGTGGCCATAGATTTAATCTGCATTCATGTCTGTTAAGAACAAGTCATTAATTGTACTCTTTCTTTGCTGTCACTTGCTGTTGTTGTGTGTGTACCTTATATGCTGCCTCTCTCATGAACTGTTTAGCTGGCATTTTCCAAATGGCTGGAACAGTAATGACCCATCTAACGTCATTGTTATCAAACTCTGCTCCCGCCTGGTCACTCAGCTCCTACAGCCAATCAGAGCACAGTATAAGACGGCGGCAAACATTCAAGCATGTACACACAAGTACAAACAGAACCACTTGTACTTTCAGAGCCTGTTCCTTAAAGAAGGCCAGTGCGTAGGCGAAAATGTCCAACGCTTTCACTTTCTTCCCATTGGCTGCATGGAGGTCTGTGTCGATAGACAGATTCTGGAAAAGAAAATAAACACACAATCAATAAATTGTTCTGGTTTTAGCTGCTTGTCTTATTTGAACAACATTGCATTTGACCAACCCCACCCATCCACCCAAATCCATAGATCCAGCCCATCCATCCACACCGCAGAAACATAAAAAGATTCTGACTATGGTACCGTCCATTTCAGTCGGCGACCCGTTTCACTGAAAGTTTTGCACACCTGTTCACACACAATTTTGATCACATTGTTTCAACACGTTTATCATGTTCTAAATTGGGATAGAGTTCCAACACTATCTACACTATTGAAAGTCCATTATTATTTAACAATGCTTAATAAAGTTCTTCATATATACAGTTGGGGAATCTGTCCCAGTGCATTATGGTTGCACTACATTAACTGAAGCTAAAGAAGCTCCTGTGTTGATTATTGGTTAGCAGGCCGACTTTGCTGCAGTTGTTTGACAATGGTCCTGAGGTAGTGCCGTTGCTTTTTAATTCAATCATTTCGATAGAGAATATGTTGCAAAGCTTTTCTCTTTAGAAAAATGTTTCTAATATAGTCCAATTTGCTAAATGGTTTAAAAAACCACCTACTGGTTTTACAATTAATTTTTGGGCTTGTAGGATCAGGGGGCTCGCCAATACACATTTATATCATTTATATCCTTTAGCAGACACCCTTATCCAGAGTGACTTACAATTCATACAGTCTTACAATTCAAGCAATGGTGGGTTAAGGGCCTTGCTTAAGGACCCAACTGTGGCAACTTGACAGAGGTGGGATTTGAACCTAGGACCATCGGGTCCAGAGTCCAGTACCTTAACCGCTAGGCTACTGATGAGGCATAAACTTAGCTATATACTGTATCGGGTGAAGAAGCAATCGCTTGCTGAGAGTTTTAGCTGCTTGTGAGCTGATTCCCAGCACTGTTTATACAGTGACTTAAGTGGACATGATTGTGTTTGAGTGTGCACTTCCACGTACCGCAGTCGTATGAAGTTTCATTTTAAACTTCTCGAGGTACAGCCACTGCTTTGATTCAGTAGGATCCAGGTCATGATAGAAGTCTCTCGCTGCATAACCAAAACTGTGGAATTTCTTATCCGGGCTTAGCAGGATGGTAGTCGGTGTCTTCTGATTGGACACCCCTGGGTCTCCACCCTCCCAGCGCCTAGAGCATTGAACACATCAGGGGACCATTTTGTCACATGTTAATGTACCTCACTATTCTACCAAAAGAAGGGCAGCAATCTAATTAGGCTTGATCACAAATTATATCCTACTGTACACAAGATTGTTTCAGATCAACACAACACCAACAATATCCTCATATATTTTTGTATTTTTGTAATGATAAATTATTCTTACGATTAATTTTTCATAATGTACCCAAGATGTTTTAGTGTGGCTCTCTTGTTTTCTGCATTCTCCAAAAACACTGAATTCCAGAAACGGTTTGCAGTCCGGGCTAAATTTAGAGGACCACCATCGGTCTACTCATTCAGTGGTCGAACACTTTATTTAGCTGTTGGAATTTCTGTTTAGGAAACTCACAATGAACTTTGGGAGTCAAACATTTTAGGGAACTGTAGGGTCAGGTCGTAGCTGGAATGCACACACACACTATAGAGGTGCATACAGTGGCTTCTATTTATACATCTTAATAGGGCACTATGGTGCCTAGAGAGACAAATGAGTAAGATAAAAATAGACACTGATCCAGAATCTTGAAGCTGAAGAATGCCCTAGTCCATTACACAAGAGGAGGGGGAGGATCTACACACATTCATATTCCTGTCTCACCGACAGTGTACCGCAAGGCATTGCTAGTCTGAAACCAGATACCTCTGATGTCATGAATAATTTATTTTAAAATGAGAACCATGTAGTTCATTTTAAGATGGTTGTGTTTGATCCACTCATACCAGCACACCACACACTAACACAATAGTCAGTGTCACTGCAGAAATAAGGAGATGTATCTAATAAAGTGGTCAGTAAGTATAAATACTGCTCACAACAATTAGAGGATATTTCAAAATGAAGCAGTAAATAACTAAGCTTGTGGTTAAAAATTGCTTCCTATTATTGTTCACTATTACAATAAACACAAAATACCTTTCTTTTGCAAGGTATAATCTAATTCCAAAGCCAGAAGTAAACTAGAAAAAAACATGTCAATTTCTTCTATTCCTTTAGCCGCTTGTTAAAAATATAAGCTTTAGATTCTTAAAATATTCGCTTATTCCATGAATTCTGTCACTACAGGTGAAAAATATCTACCAGTTCTGTCTATTCTCCCGGTCCTTTCTGTTGCCCTCTCCCTTTTTTTTTTTTTTTTATCCTGCCCGTCTCTTTCACTCACCTCATAGTGTGGATGCACTCTGGCTCTTTAGTGAAGGCGTAGGCGTAGCCACTGGAGGTGGTTCCAAAGTCAATGGCAACCACCACCACAAACGAGTGACCCGCTGATTCATTCTCCTCTGAATCCCTCTGCAGTGACAGAAAGGGAAAGGCACTGAGCCATGGGTTTCTTTGTTAGGCATCAGTGCTCTGTGACTTTGTCCAAAGCTGACTTTACAAAACTGTGCCTGGGCTTTTAAAAATCACATCAAACCAGATTATTGTTCAACTGTGCTGCTTAAAATGATGGGGACATGTACAACGGCAAATTCATAAAAACCTTGGATAGTATGGAAAATGCAAATGTACCCAAAAAATTAGCTCAGTCAGTCTTACATTTAGTTTTCATCACAGACATTATGAACCCAAGTTATTTCATGTTTTAGTCTGGTCAACTTCATTTGATTTGATTTGTTAATATAAAAAAAACGAGACAATATTTGGGGCTAGTAGTGAGGTAAAAAAAAAATGATTTGGTACAAAAGCAGCATCCAAAAGCGTCTTTGAGGGGCAAAGATGGGCAGAGGATCTCTAGTTTGTCAACAAATCTGTGAGAGAATTGTTGAACTGTTTCAAAAAGATATTCCTTAAAAAAAAAAGATTGGAATTGCATATTTATTCCTCTACAGTGAATGTCATTAAACAATTCAAAGAATTTCTGTGCATGAAGAGCAAGGGTGCAAGATTAATCTGAAGAACCATGATCTTCAATACCTCAGACGGCACTCCATCAAGAACCACCTTGCAACAATGGCTGTTTTACCTTGGGATATAACCAAGGCAAGAGATTATTTGGGCAAACCTTTACCAGGCACTATAATACGAAGTAACATTCACAAATGCAACTTAAAACTTTACTGAAGCCTTTTAAAAAGCCTCTGCTTCGACTTCTCTGGTCTCCGAGGCATCTGGGATCATCTCACAGTGGAAATGTGTATTGTGGTTACATGTACTAGCATCCCAGACCTTTTTATTTATTTATTTATTTTTATGAAAACGCTATGTACTCCAAAGACAAAAAGGACCATCCAGACTGTTATCAACAACAAGTCCAAAAGCCATGCTGACATCGTACGGGGCTGTGTCAGGGCCCCTCGCAGGTCATTTACACTTCTGTGATGCAGCATGAATGCAGAAAAGTACATCGAGATCTTAGAGCAACAGATGCTCTAATCAAGGCGTATTTTTTTCCAGGGATGTCCATGCATTTTTCAGCAAAACCACATGCTGCACACATTATGAATTCATGGCAGTGGAAGAGGAATATACCGGCACTGGTACTGGACTGACCTGCAAAAAATTCAACAGCGTCGACTCGATGCTCTTACACATCTTAAGACGTGTTTTCTGGAAGAATGGGACAAAATAACACACGGAACACTAAATCGTTTTAAAATAGTCTATTTTATGTGTTATGGGAATTAACAGCAACGTTACAAAGCAGTAAATGCCTTATCGTTCCAACTTATTTCGGAATGTGTTCCAGGCCTGAAATGCGTGGATGTTTATTTGTAAATGAAATGAAGCTGACCAGAAGTATCTTAGGTTCATACTGTCTGCAATGAAACAAAAGAAAATGTAAGAATTTAATTAGCATTTTTTTATACTGTCCCAACTTCAGCTGATTTTGGTTGGACATGCCTACATGTCAAGCTCCTATATTATCCTAAACCCAAAAGGCCACATCATGGCAAAGCTCACCAGTATGTGCGTCGGAGAAAGAGGAGTGATTCCTGGGTCGCCAATACTCTTTGCTGGTGATGGGGCAGCCATTGCATCTGGAACACAAAGGTTTCGTATTAATTTACATACAGTGAGCAGCACCTCATAAAGTGCACGATCGATTACAAGTGTTTTGTGATCTGGTTATATAAATATTAGGAGCACTCACAGACTGAATAACAAATTACAAACAAATAACGCCGACGTACGTGATACAACTGCACAACTGCGTATGTCAACGTCCTGTCTGTCTGTCTGCCCGTTTTCCTGTTTACCCATCTAATCCACATTGAGAATAAACATGGCCAGAACCACTTGTGCACACAGGCCGTACAGATAGCCCAAAACTTAAGACATTGTCTCTTACACTATCAATACAGCAAGTGGGACGGCTGGCAGCTATGCTGCTAAAACTGTGTGGAGGAGCCCTGTTTAGTACTTTCAGTACAGTGCGTCAACTTTTATGTTTTATATTATCTGACCAGAAAAAAAGAATCCAATCTTTTAAAAGCTTTATCCAGCTAATGCAGGCAATTTCTTGCGGTGACATTTGAATCGAATTAGAGCTTGTATTTGTTGAAAAGCCATCATTCTCATTAGTGCCATCTAATAGAAGCAAAGTGAGTCACTACGGTTTTATTACTCCGCAGGAGGCCTCGTAATCTCGCAACTTTTTTTGAACCCCCCTACACTTGTCCCTTATTCTCCCGGCGCACCCCATACTGTGCTAAAGTGTGTACAGACACTCAT
The DNA here is from genome assembly GCA_033117975.1 of Parotocinclus spilosoma. Taxonomy (NCBI): domain Eukaryota; kingdom Metazoa; phylum Chordata; class Actinopteri; order Siluriformes; family Loricariidae; genus Parotocinclus; species Parotocinclus spilosoma. The sequence continues at coordinate 12,539 of JAVSBV010131761.1, forward strand.
CAGGACCCTATTCAGTTAGCAATTACGGCCTGAGTGACTGGCTACCTGCGGCTTTACACTCTCTTACAACTAGCCTACTATGCCATTATTGATTTTTTTTTAAATACAATAAAACATTAGAATCAACAGAGGACGTGTAAAAGGACTGTCCATAATGCGTTACTTTTCTGCGGTCCCCTTTTCCTCCGAGCGTTGATGCAGCTCGCGGGTTAAAAAAGTGAGGTCTGTTTATACGACAATGAAAACATAACTGCAATGTTGTTATAGCTGATTGAGAGGCTGTTGATTAGCATGCTCATTACAGCCCATTTGTGTCGGTAAATTACAGCCGTGTTTCTTTTGAAGCCACAAAGTTCCAGCCGTTTGCACACAAACATTACATGGAAAAATTAGAGACAGAAAATTAAGTGATGTTTTAAAAAAAAAAAAATGGTTTAGAAGAACTCTGTCCAATTCCATACAATTGACTCTGATCGCTGTTTGGCTTACACAACGCATGAACATTTGTTTTTGTGAGGATTTAGTCGACAGTTTCCGTCAAGAGCACAAATGGTTCCAATCGACGTGAGCAAATGAACTGTGGACTTGGTTTACCATTGTATGGTTAAACTGGTTATTTTGTGGTCGATGGAACTTACAGTAGGATTTATTTGTATAGCAACTTTCTGTTCTGTTTGTATTAGGGGTGGGCGATATGGCCCTAAAATTATATCACGATATTTTACGGTACTTTTGCGATAACGATATCCAGTCCAATCTGGTTAATTGGACCAGCCGCTTGTTCGGACCAGATCCTAAAGTACCGAAACAAATCCTATTATATACGTGTAATGTTATTTGTCTATTTGGACCAAAATTCTGCTTAATCGGACCAAAGAACATGAGAGAATAAGAATAAGAAAAATAAGCCACAAGTCGCCACCTAGCGATCAGCAATTTATGGGAATTTATAATTTTATCAAAGGTCAGGAAATCCAAAACGTTGTGTTGACAAGAGCAAAACCAACAGGAGGTGAACACACCCACCACTTTCTTTCCCACAACGAAAGCACCCAGTAGCCAGCAGCGTGGTTATTGGATGCATCTGAATCTCTGCTTTTCGGCAAATTGAAGTCAAGTCATTGAATTTCATCAGAACGCTTTAGTCAGTAAACTGTGCGTGTCTTGTCTCCCCTCCCAAAATGCCACGGCAGGATTTGACGTTAGCTGAAAAAAATGGTTTCCTGGATAAGATCAAGCAACAACCATCAAATACTAGTTGCCGTCGGTTGGTGGAAATTACTGGCTTGGCAAAGACGACAATTGCGCGTTTCAATTAACAAAGTTGGTAAGTAACAGTAGTTTTTGTTTGTACGTTCGCTATATGTGTAAATTGCACAATAAAGGTTTAATAAACATTTAATATGTTACATAGCACGTCCTGTCTTGTAACATAGGGCATGTTCATTAAATCGGACCAGCCGGTTATTAGGACCAAACCCACCGATGTGGTCCCATTAAACGGAATCGACTGTATCTCTTGTGGTTCAAAAGTTATCAACACAGAAATTTCAACACCTTTGTTGTGTGTCACAGATAACTGAAGATTTGACGATTCTGATGTCTGGGGAACGCAGCTGCCGTATCATAGCAACAGACATCAACAACCGACACCCAGAAAGATCACCAATTTCACACAGCGCTGTTGCATCCCTCATAGCCAAATTCAGAGAAACTGGGACTATGGACGACAAGAAATGTAGTGATCATCTGAAGAACCGCTACCGACCAAAAAACCTCAACAATGGTTTTGGCAGCCTTTGGGAAAAGTTCATGATGCAGCACACGACATTTACTGGGACTTTTGTCACACTGTTTTTATCTATTTTTTTGTACAATTATTTGACACTGTTTATAGATATTGTATACATTTCTTGCTCGATGTGTGTGCCAACGCTTAGAATTGTGATGTTTATCCTACCGTGGGGCCAAAAAGTATTTAGTCAGCCACTGATTGTGCAAGTTCTCCTACTTAGAAAGATGAGCTAGATCTGTAATTTTTATCATAGCTACACTTTAACTATGAGAGACAAAACGATGAATAAAATCCAGGAAATCACATTGTAGGATTGTTAAAGAATTTATTTGTAAATAATGGTGGAAAATACAGTATAGTGCAGTGTCATAGATATCTGTTCTATAACTTACAGTTGTGCTGACTCTGGCTACACCTTAAAGAAAATCATTTGTTCAGCTACTATCTTCTTTGGTCATAGAGAAGCTGTACCTCTTTCGTGGACCGATCCGAGTCAGCACCAAGACTTTGTGAGACATTAATGAAAATCCAGGCAGTTCTTTAAAAATGGCGTCTGAGGTTGTAAGTGACTGTTGTGGTTGTAAACAAGACATGAAACATCAAATTGAAATGAGTACAGAAAAAAGATCAAGGCAGACTGACTTAAAATGAATCATTAATTATGTCTTTTTATATGCCAGTTTGGTCACACATGTCTGCGTCTAGTCAGGACTAATTAGGATGCCATACTTCAAACTGCATCTAAACTGCTCACAACAGACTCTCAGATTGAAGGCTATGTAACAGATATAAAATGGATAAATCCTTGACCCTGTTGTTTGCTCTCAACTGCATGTTTTTTTTTCTGCCAGAAACTCCACAACTGTACTGTAATGTATTGAAATACTAATTAGTAGGACAAATACAAGCCAGAAAAAAGTTAGGATAGTATGGAAAATGCAAATAAAATACAATGTATGCAGTGTGTCTTACATATACTTTACTTACATAAACTTTTATTTCATTGGAGACAGTATGAACCTGAGATATACCGCTCACAAAAACGAGGGGATATTTTAAAATGAAATGTCTACTTCATTCATTTTGTTCATATATAGCCATCCCTGCATTTCAGGCTTGCAAAACATTCCAAAAAAGGTTGGGACAGTAGAAACTTTACCACTTTGTAACGTTGCTATTTCTTCTCACAACACTTAATAGACACTTTGGTACAGATGATACAAAGCGCTTAAGTGCTTCAGGTGTTGTTTTGTCTCTTCATTACTATAAATGCGTCTTAATCTATTTAACAGTACAAGGTTTATGGGGTTACATTTTTGTTTCAAAATTCTTTACACATTCTCTGTTGGAAACAAGTCAATACCACAGGCAGACCAGTTTAGTACCCGTACCCCCTTTTTCAACATGCTTTTGTAATGTGCGCAGCATATGGTTTTGCATTGTCTTGTAAAAACAATACAAGTCTCTGTTAAAGATATCATCTTGATGGAAGCTTATATTGCTCTAGTGTACTTTTCTGCATTAATGCTGCCATCACAGAAGTGTACATGATGCCATACCATAACAGGGCCTGGCTTCTAGACTAGCAGTCTGGATGGTCTTTTTCATCTTTGGTCTGGGTCAGACAGCTTTAATTTTTTTTAAAAAAAAGACGTGGAATCCTGATTCATCTGACCATAATACAATTTCCACTGTGTGATGGTCCATCCTGGATCACGAGTAAAGTTTTAAGTGGTGCATATGTAAATTTAACACCATATTATAGTTTTTGACAAAGGGTTGCCAAAGTAATCTCTTGCCCTTGTGATTATATTAGGTACTGATAAAAGATTCTTGAAGCACTGAATATTTATTAACAAATCACAAAATAACTTGGCATCATTCTGTCTGCAATAAAAGCCAAAGTAAATGTAAGACACTGCATTTTTATTATTCTCCCTACTCCAGTGTTTTCTGACTTGGGGTTGTAGTTGTGTGTGTTTAAGAAATTAAGAAATAATCCAGGAAATCACATTACAACACCAAATAATGTCCAGTGTTTTTTCATACAGTTCAATTCCCTTAACACCAAGCTAACATTCTTGGAAAAATACACAAGGGACTTTATTGCTAAACTGCTGAGCACTCGATAAGGATGCCTACTTAAAATACATATCAATCACCTTGGGGGACAGGTGTGGCTCAGTGGTTAAAACTCTGGTCCAGTATTCAGAAGTAATTCTGATTTCAAATCTTGGGCTCTTCCAAGGCCATAATGTGCTCTGCTGAATTTCTGGGTAAGTAACTCCTCTTAATATGGAGTTTACAACTTGTGTGTAGTATTTGAATTCTATAGTTCTTTACTCTACATTGACAGGACCCACATTTACTGCATTTAGCAGACACCCTTATCTTACTTAAGGACCCAACTGTGGCCCATCAGATCCAGAGTCCAGTACCTTAACCGATGTCTAAAGCTCCATGCTGGCTTTAATGCCAACTCTGTGTATTTTATTTTTAGTTATCAGACTCCAACGTATCTCTGGAAACTTGTCCTCTCACCTGCATGGAGCCCTTCACCGTTCGCAGACTCTCATGTCGCAGTGTGCAGCTGCCGCCACTGGCTTTCCGCCAGGCCGAGCAGAACTACACCGAAAGAAGAGCAGAGACAGAGACAACACAGCCGCGACCCACCAGCCTACCACTGAGAGCTCCTCCACTCATCGCCATTATATCTGCAGAGAACAGCAGGTACATCGCCAAACTTTTATTTTCATATTCTCATGGTGGACCAACCAGTCTGCAGGATCTAGGTTAACCCAGGAAAAAATGTACTGTGAAATTTGACAGTGGAACCATGAAGGGGCCAAATTACCATCAAAAATTTATAATACAACTGTGAACTTTATGGTTAAACTGTAAAAGTTCATAATAAAACTGTCAAGCAATTTACAGTTTTACTATGAAAACTCACCGTACATTTTTTCCTGGGAAACACATTTGTAATTTAGGCCAGACTTTTTTTTTCTTGCTTGTTTCGCGGATCCGTCGTCGATCATATATATATTTTTGGGTATTTTGCGGATCCGCCGCAGTACTAATGGTT
>JAVSBV010131788.1:0-17417 GCA_033117975.1 Parotocinclus spilosoma
AGACTCCACACAGAAAGGACCCAAGCCGCCCCCACCTGGGATTGAACCCGGGACCTTCTTGTTGTGAGGCAAGCGGTACTGAAAGATTTAATTCATATATGACTCCTCAATTTTGTGTGAAGCAGCACACAGACATTAGGGCTAAGTTGACATGAAAGCCAGATTAAAAAAAAAAAAAGACTTTTTAATGTAAAGAAGAAATTAAGAGGAGTGCAGCACACACACTAGAAAACGGCTAGTGTGGCTTCAGAAAACCCACATAAACTATAAATATAAATACACAAATAAATACATTATATGGCCAAAATTGACTCGCTCTCAAATTGGTGATCTCAGTGATGGGTGTCCATGGTTAAGAGGAGTACAGTATATGAGGAATGTACATTTAGCAGACGTCCTTATCCAGAGCAACTTACAACTGGTACAATCTTAAAATCCAAGCAAATGCAAGTTAAGGGTCTTGCTCAAGGGCCAGTGGAAGCTTGTTTAATTTAAACACTCAACCTTCCGGTCCAATGTCCAACCGCTAAGCCACAACAATCCTGGGTGTGGAGTTCCATTTCTGTAATGCATGTATGGAATCTCCATTAGCAACTGGGGATCAACACAGAGACTCTCCGTATGACATTCCTACATTTTAACTTAACCAACCAAGTTAATGTAACGTTCTGCCCTGCCATCCTAAAGAAATGCTTTGCCAACTTTGATGGAGAAATTGGCTGGCTTGCACACTGACTCTAGCACCATCAGATAAATCAGAATGCCAACTGCTAATTGTGATTTTTGGATAAAATGTATACCCACAAACCATATGGCTATATAGTGTACATATAGACGGTTACTATAGAAAAATAAAATAAATCTTATATAAAATTAAATATGGACACAAAGGTTTTACTCTGAAATTCTTAAACAACACTTACTACTAATCAACAGCTAACAAATGAACAACATCAACTTAAGGTGTTAGGCATTACAGTTAAATGCTAATGCTTTAATAATAGTAATTTACCCCATCGTTAAAAAAAAACATTGCAAACAGACATTTCTAATTGTACAGAAACCAAAAACAAACTGTCCAAAACCAAAATTATACTCACCTGCAGGGGCAACGTAGATACTCGTGCTCATGTTATCATGCTTGATACAATCGCTCGCTCTCCTTTCTACCTTCTTATCTGATTTCATTGCCACCAAGACATCATTCTACAAAAAAAAAAAAAGATGAAAGCCTCTAACCAACTCAAATTCCATGCAGTATATTTATCACTGCTCAACCCACCTCCTCATGCTCAGTCACCTTCCTTACCTGCTGAAGGTTTTGCCACTTTCTTTGAAGAGAAGATAAACAAGATTTGTCATTGCTTTGAATCTGCCACTATCCGCCCTACAGATAATCAACGCCTTAACACATTTCCCTTTTTTTCACCTCTTACCATGGATAACATTCTTCAACTTCTCTCATGCAAAAATCCCACCACGAGTCAACTGGATTCCATTTCATCACCAGCGCTGCAGAAAACTCCTTGACATCTGATTGCGCTACTTCTACCTTCAAGAGTACCAGAGTCATTCTCATCTTTAAGAAGATCAGTCTGGACCTCAAAGTAGCTCACCCCACAGAAACTGATCTGGTGGCTGTTTCTGAGAAGCTCCAAGCTACCAGATAATCTAAAATTCCATTAGTTCCGATCCATGACCTTTCAGCAGATTTTGACACAATCATCCACAAGATTCTACTGTCTGTCCTCTCTAGTTTTAAAGTAACAGGCTTAGCCTGGAAATGGCCTGCTTCCTACTTGGAGGGGAGATCTGATCAGGAGTCATGGGGAGACTTGATATCTAAACCTCAGTTCTGGGACCACGCCTTTTCACGCTCCATACCCGTTATGTTGCTGAAGTCATAACCTCACATGGCTTCCCCTATCACAGTATGTGATAGCATTCAGCATGTCATCATTTTCCCTCTACCAGATGTGCAGGTCTCTACACGTACAGTAGCAAAACTGAGCTGCTTTACATTCCTGGAGATAGGTCCCATTTTCAATCTTTTCATCTCTCAGGTGAATTCCTCTATCACAAACCCCCTTTCTCTACAGGGAAACCAACCAGGTGCTTGTCCAGTCTCTTGTTATATTAAAACTAGATTACTGAATTCTCTTCGTGCTCGTCTTCCCATGCATACTATATGACCCCTGCAACTCATTCAACTCATTCAGAATGCAGCAGCATGTCTGGTTTTCACCAAATTTACCAGAGCTACACAAACCCCAAAAATGAAACAGAGGCCTCTTATTTAAAGGATCTAAACAAACCATGGTCTGTAAATCACACACATACATGCACGTATATGATCCTAACAAGATTACATTATTAAAAAAAAATCTGTGGTGCCTGGTGTTTAATGTTATAGTAGGTTGGATTGGCTGTGCATGAGGTAAAAGAGGCTGGTCCGGGGATCATCCACTGGCATTGCAAGAGTGAACCCTGTCTGCCATGGACTGGGAGTTAAATCAAAGCTACAGTAAAAGATAAACAACTCTCAGCAGTAACATACGATTTACTGAAAGAAAACAGTAGCTGCTTCTGATTAAGTACACATACCGCTCTCCTGTATACGAGAACCAGCAAGCCATTGACAGCCCGCTCTAAACATCATCCATCATCAGCAGACGTAACACATTTACAGGCGAGGTGAAGACATAAATACACATTTAAGCAACACTAAATTGCCAAAACAATGCTTTATTACTGTAATTTTATTGATGTAGGGTATTCAAGCTGTAAATCCAAACTCTAGATAAAAACAATAACTGTGAGTCCCCTCCTGTGACAGAAATGCAGCACATCTGGCATGTGAGAGGCCATCAGCGGGGCTATTGACCGCACCTCAGCTTCGCCCATGTTGTTGAGAGGAAATCGATGCAACAGAAATGAGTCCATTTCCTACATTAGGCTAAAGTAGATGGCAAGCTCACCCAGAGGGAAACTTTCAGAGCCATTCTAAAACTGGCAGAGAACAAAAGAGAGGGACAGAAGGACTGGATGAGGAGGGAATCAACAAGATGTTAGCATGTACAAACAGCAGACAGTGATTTACGTAGATACTCCGAGAAAATGGCATGACCCTTCAATACCCCTCAATCCGTAACTTTCATGGACCAACACAAGCACACTATAAAGCAAAAGATGCTCACGCTTCTGAAACGCTTTACACCTATACGGCATCGAAATAAAACCAGTATTAAAAGTGACAGAAAGTGCAAGATCTGAGAGAACGTTAATGTTCTTATTCATCCCCTAGCAGAAGCTTCCATTCCAAAGAGCAATAACTTTCCTGCATTTTACTTGCTTGCTTTACTCTTGCCTGCACAAGAGTGAGGATCTGTCAACACGTGAGACTATATAGAGCACAGTCACATGTACAGCACAATGCTGGGAATCATTTGGTGGCCCAGTAGCCAGGGTAGGCAATAAACTATTACAGAGTTAACGTCCCAGAGGTGCTGTAAGTGAATAAGAGCTAGCGAGAGGAACATGAATTATGGGTTATAGTAAAAACACCGTGTAAGCTTACAGCACCACCATGTGGGGAGAGAAAAAATACATCAACTGAAATGGAAACAGCGTTGGACTCCCATCCAGTGGTCACCTTAGGGTTAACTGGTGAGGTAAGTCCAAAATAAATGTATCACCTGTAACTGGGGGCGGGAATCTTGATTGGGAGGGTCGGGCAGGTGTTTCTGGGAGAAAGACTGTTGCTGTAAGTAAACAGCCAGCCAGCAAACAAATCATTTTAAAATAACATTTTAAGTAAGGCCAGACTTTTTTTAATTGCTTGTTCCTCGCATTTCCCTACTTAAAAATCTACTGAGGAGGGAGGAATTTGTTTTTAATCTTTATTTTTCAGCACTTTTAAATTTTTGTGGAATCAATACAAGGAAGGAGGAACAAATAAAAATAACATTTAATTAATCTCTAATTAAATTAAAGTGAATATGAAAAAATCTGTACAAAATATAATGTACAAAACAATACCGTTGGCTCTCCACCGGAGGGCGTAAAAAGCTACAAAATAAATGTTATTTTTTTATTTTAACCATTAGTACTGCGGCGGTATTATAATTTTTTTGTATTCTTCAAATATGATCGTCGGCGAAACAAGAAATAAAAAACCTCTGTCCTAATATATAGAAAATGCAATGCAAAATAAAACCTTGAGGACCAGACCAGTCAGGACCAGAGTGTAGCGTTACACCTCTAATAAATACAAAATAAAATAATTTAACCATATACAGTATCTGGGATAGTGTGGCTCAGTGTTGCAAGTTCAAATCTAAGCTCTGCCAAGCTGCCAGTGTTGGCTCTTAAGCAAGGTGCTTAACAATTAGAGCTGGAAATGGGTTCTCATGCCTTGTGTTAACCTCTGTCCATTTAAAGAATCAACAAAACATTAGCATATGACCATGAAGGCAAATCTTAAGTGCAAGACAACATATAGGTATACAACAAACCATTTATATGCAAGGGGTGAAAGGACGTTGACTGAACATTACCATTGTCACATACTACTTTAGATACTTTGTTTTATTATACAGTGGAGGAAATAATTATTTGTTCCCTTGATGATTTTGTAAGTTTGCCCACTTAAAAAGATATGAAAGGTCTTTTATCATTTTAAGGGTAGGTTTATATTAACAGTGAGAAACAGAATATCTAAAAGAAAATCCAGAAATGTACACTGTAGAAAATATATACATTTATTTGTATTTTGCAGAGATAAATAAGTATTTGATCCCTTTAGCAATCAAGACTTAATACTTGGTGGTAAAACCCTTGTTGGCAAGCAAAGCAAACAGACGTTTTTTGTAGTTGATTATGAGGTTTGCACATGTCAGGAGGAATTTTGGTCCACTTCTCTTTGCAGATAATCTCTAACTCATTACGATTTTAAGGCTTTTGCTTGGCAACTCAAATCTTGATCTCTCCCCTTAAGTTTTCTATTAGATTAAGGTCTGGAGACTGGCTAGGCCACTCCATGACCTTAATGTGCTTCTTTGTGCTTTCTTTGAGCTACTTCTTTGTTGCCTTGGCTGTATATTTTAGGTCACTGTCTTGCTGGAAGACCCAGCCACAATCTATTTTTAATGTCCTGGTGGAGGGAAGGAGCTTGTCACTCAGGATTTAACGGTACATGGCTCCATCCATTCTCCCATTAATTTAGTGAAATAGTCCTGTGCCCTTAGCAGAGAAACACCACCAAAACATAATGTTTCCACCTCCATGCTTGACAGTGGGGATGCTGTTCTTTGGGTCAGCACAGTCAGCATTTCTCTTCCTCCAAACATGGAGAGTTGCGTTAATGCCAAAGAGCTCAATTTTTGTTTCATCTGACCACAGCACCTTCTCCCAGTTATTCTCAGAATAATCCAGTTGTTCATTAGCAAACTTCAGACGGACCTGCACACGTACCTTCTTAAGCAGGGGAACCTTGAGGGCACTGCAGGATTTTAATCCATTACAGCGTAATGTGTTGTCAATGGTTTTCTTAGTGACTGTGGTCCTAGCTGCCTTAAGATCATTATCAAGTTTCCCCCAGTGTAGTTTTAGGCTGATTTCTCACCTTCCTCATGATTAAGGATACCCCACAAAGTGAGATTATGCATGGCGCCCCAGATCAAGGTCAATTGTCAGTCATTTTGTTTTTCTTCCATTTTCTTACAATGGCACAAACAGTTGTCTCCTTCTCACTGTCTTGTGTATGCTTTTGTAGCCCATTCCAGCCCTGTGCAGGTTAGAGTCTGACTGATTGAGTATGTCGACAGGTGTCTTTAATACAGGTGACGAGTTGATTAGGAGCATTTAACTAATCTGTAGGAGCCTTAAATGTTAATGTTGTGTAGGGGATCAAATACTTATGGAAATAAATGTATATATTTTATAGAAAGTAATTTTCTGGATTTTTAAAAGATATTCTATCTCTCACTGTTAAAATAAACTTACCCTGGGCAAACTTACAAAATCAGCAAGGGATCAAATAATTATTTCCTCCACTGTAAACAATAATATTTGTTAAAACAGAGTATCAAAACATTTAGTACTGTACTGGACAATACAGTAAGTCTTACATTTTTCTCTTTTAAAACTTGAAATGAGAAACGGTAAAGGTAGAACAATAATAAAAAAAAAAATCCTGCCTGTCAAGACTGCGATTCTCTTTTCTGTCAGCAGGTGTTGCAAGATTCGACTTGTACTAGACAGCTCACAAAAATTATGGGCTAATCCAAAATATAATATCACCCTATTTTTGTGAGCAGTATAGTTTTTTGTTACTCAGACGCAAACTAGATATCAATCTGATTTGTATTTCTTATTATAATTCTTAAATCCTTGGCTGTTAAAGTGAACAGGCAGAATTTATTGGGTAAAGGCAGAGGTACATGCTAAACAGAGCTTGGTAGTCCATCGGAGGGCTCCCTAAAAGCACAGATGTGCTACAGGGAAGATGTTGGCTGTTCTGATATACTAGATACCAGAACCTAACATTTAAATTCCCAAAAGCTGATGTTATTCACTCTACAGTGCATATAGTGCTGTCTTCTTCTGTTACTGTGAAGGGTAATGAGCAGGACAGATTGTAGGCCTCCATCTAAACTACCGTGGTGAAAAACTACTTTGACCAATCTGTCAGCATTAATACATTTCAGCAAGTAGAATCAGTCCTAGATCTACACAACATAGATCTACACTTCCAGGCAAGAAATGACCACAGTAAGCAAGACACAAAGACAGTTAACAGTAGAAAAGAAATTGTCTGAGAAAACATCAAGGTCTGAAAGTGGATGTCTGATTAAGAGTGGTTCAGCTGAGCTGTGTTTGTCTACTGATGCCCCAGAGTTGTGTCTTTGAAGCCCTGGTGAGCTACTGCAACTGTCACAGTAATGCATGAAATAAGTGATACCATGGTGTGAGAAGCCTTTTCAGTTGCTGCTTCTGGGAAGTTGCTTCAATGAAAGAAAATAATAATCAATTATTTTTTGCGTAGAGAAAAATATTTTCTTTCCACCACTGAAAACCAAACAAGACATTTTTGATATGTCAAAGCTCCTGGTCACATTGCAAAGAAGTGGCTTGAAAATAAGTATTTCACGCTCATGTTTTAATCTTCTCATAGACCAGGTTTAAACCCAAATTAAACACAAACTCTTGGAACAGTTTAACTACTTATTGCTCACAAACATTAGGGAATACTTCACAATGAAATCTCCCATAATAAAATATCCCCTAATATTTGTGAGCAGTGAATAAGCTTGAAGTCATCACCATTGAGTGGAACAATATAGTATTTTTATTTTTTTAGGTTTTAAATGATACCCACACTACTACCAACTTTTAAGCTGTATTTTTTTGTTCTTAAGCTTAATGCTCTGCTATTTTGGGATTTATAACATTTTTCCCTAGGTTTTTTCTAGAATACTTTTCATAATGAGGGGCAGAGAATTAAGAGGGGTAAAGATTCATCACTTCCTTTTGCCAAATATGGGCACAATTGAGCACAAAATACACCAAAATAACAGTAAATAGATCAAATGATTTAACACTGAAGTGGATATTACTCTGCCAAGAATGAGAAATAAAGAACAAAAACAAGATCTCAATTGCAAGAGTGTTGTTTATTCCAACGTAACTGATGTATTAACTACTTTAATGAGTGCATTAAAATAACAACCTATTAATTACTTTAGATTGGTTATATGGTTATAAGTGGCAAAAACATAGCTACCATTACCTTACCTGCAGTGTGGCTTTCTTTTATGTATTTGCAGATTTCCATTACTCCATGGGAAATACCTGAAAGACACTGGCTCCGACTGAAGCGTTAGCCGATCAAGCTTCTGGAACACTGCTATGGCATTTTGGGAAATGTAGTACCTGCTCAGCAGTCGAGTATAAAATTGTTTTTTTTACAGATGTGAGAATAGTGGGACACAATGTCATAATATAGTGGGTCTGATGACACCCTGCCTGGGAGGGAATAAAAGGATATGGGGATATGTAGTAGAACAGTACCCAGGATGCAGGAAGAAAAGAAATACCTCAGAATATAGGAGTCCATTTCTACAGTAATCTGCACTGCAGTGCTTCATTTGCAAAAATTAGTTAAAGGAAGACATCCAGCAAGTGGGCATTAAGTGAAAAGGTCATGGAACATATAAACACAACAGTGCTCACAGTGCAAAAAAGGAATACAGTGGACTTCAAAATAGAATATGTATATCAATGAAAAATACTCAGTCATTTCTAAACCTCGCCGGCCGCATGCTGGCCATCAATTAGAGCGAGCCATTTGGATGCTTGTGAAAAAGGTAACACACAAGTACCATTTAATTAAAATTAGATTGGCAATACTGATCATTTTAATTGTATTTGATATGCCAAAACTGAATTTGGCTCCAGATATAAATGGTATCGGTGTGACACCTGATTTTGTTTTGGTAGAATCTGGCTCAGCTTAAACAAGTCACGGTTGTATTATTTTGCACATTTATTAACTGCCATTTATTTCAATTCATTTTCAAATTAATGCATATATTACTCTACGATTTGACGCATTCTTTGCCTTTGTCAATCAGCATCGAACTAATGAACTGTGCTAATTAAAGAATTAAAAAGGAGGACCTCCAGAGTGTTTTTGTCTTAGCTATGGAAAAGACGACTGGTCAACTAGTTTTTAATGACTAGTAAAATGTACTACGTGTATGACCCCTATCATGTAGAGGAAAAAATACAACAACAAATTACCAACCTCTCTAAGAGTTTATTAGAGATAATACAGTGTTGGGTGTTTTAAAAGATGTTTTTTACAAAACCAAAAATAAAAGTAGACAACAACTCAGATTTGCAGGACATACCACAGGTTTATAATGCAGCCCTTCTCCTCTCTCCTACACAGAAAAGGACAGTCCTGACTTGTGCACGAGTCCTCCTGAACCTGGCCACAAAGTGTATAGTTGGAGTCGACAAAAAGTGCATGACTGAAAAAAGCACGGGAGTTTACATTACGAACTAGAGACAGAAGTTTGTCAACATCTGGATGAGAGACTAGACTTCACAGAACCCTAACCCTCCTTGACCTTTGCATATGAGTAAACTTTAGACATCTGTTTGTGCATAGTCCACATGTGAGGAGAAGAGAGGGGCTGCAGACTGGCATATACCACATGTCCTATTCAAACAGAGTTCATTCTCAGCCAGAGCCAAAATATACAACACTTTGAAATGTACAATGTTTTACAATCATTCCTCTCAAGAGATGAGCAAGGCTAGGGCGTGTTGGAATCAGTCACTGGTTCGCTCGTTCCATCCACACCTATTTAGTTCTTGCAGAGAAATATATAGAGTTAAGACAGAGACAGCTTCCACTTGTGAAGTGCGTTCCTCCTAGTCCTCTTACATCGTTACGACCAATAAGGACATATCATCATGGGCAAGAGAGGGGCTAATTCTTGGCAGTCCACTTCCTCTGTAACCACGATCCTCATGAGTGAGGTTGCTCCAGTAGTGATAAAATGAGGTGTACGAGGGTTTGCACAGGCCTGAGGATGTCTCTTACTCCTCATGTTTCTCAGCTGGACGTTGAGATCACTGGGAGCAGCAGCAGGATGTTCTCAGCTCCAGCTGTTGCTCTGTAATTCCTCTCTGAGCCAGGATGGCAATGTCAGGCCCAGCCGATTCAGCAGCCGCAGCAGCTCCATGTTGTGCTCCCGGTAGTAATCGACCAGGAAGGCACGTGTCTGTTATACACACACATTTAGACCGTTTATAAATACTTTTTACACATTTGGAAAGCTAACCAGCCAGGCAAAGTCCTCAAAATTCAGACAATCGCATGCAAATGTAAGCCTTACCAGGAAAAAAAAATTATGGGAAAACTATTTATTCTTAATTTTGTCTTATGCACTGCATTCGTTTCATTGGCTGAGCAGATAACTGATTTATACAGCCCAAGAATCCCATCTGTATTGCAAGAACGACACTCGTTTTTTTTCTTCTCAGAATTAAAAGTACACTGTACAGACAAGTTTGTGGGCACCCCTTCTAATTATTGAGCCCTGCTATTTCAGACCCTCCCACTTGTAACATGTTGATAATAAAACGCACAGTAATATATAATATACAGTACAGGATTCTTCACGTACAAGCAGTGGCAGTAGAACGAGCTGTATACCCCATGGACTCAAAACAACACACATAGGTTTTCACTTTCATTATCTTTCTTGCATTACCTTTCTGCCCTTAAACAAGGTCGACATAAAATTGATTTGCCAACATTAAGAACTTTGTTGGATTGTAAAGAACCTTGAACTCAACACCACCAGACCCCTTGTGCACTGGAATTATTGTCAAACATCAGAAGTTGACCTCACAGTCATGTTCCAAACTCTATTAGAAGAAGAAAAGCTGTTGTAGCAGCAAAAGAGGGAGGGTCAAACTCCATGTTAACATCCATGTTTTTTTTTGTTTTTTTTTGGGTGTCCACAATCTTTTGGCTATATAGTGTTAAATTATCCCAGTGCTGTATATGTCTTGTACACCAAACTATACAGCTTAAAGTTATTCAGGTATTTTCCATACTTTCAAAATATATTTGAAGAAAGCATTGTTATTATGTTTTGTGTTTTCTTTTTACTCCCACTGTACATAAACAGCAATAACAGAACTCCTGTGTAAATGTCTCTGTAGTTCATGAAACGATTTCACTCCTGCTCAAACTGAATGCATCTGCACTGACTGGTGCAAGAGAGTGAATGAAACAAGCAGCGTTTTGAATGATTTTCTAATGACATTAAAGCTATTCAAAAGTGTTAGACCTGACTACTGATTTTAATCCCTCGAGGCCAGCATTCCAGATTTTAACTCATATGTTTTGATATTGAATGGCACTGTCATCCCAAACTTTTTAAGGCAGAGCAGTGGTGTTGCAGGGGGTAAGGTTCTAAACTACTGACCTGAATATCCAGAGTTTAAGTACCAGCAATTGCATACGTTCATGGCAGGAATGATTGGGGAAACATTCCTTTTTTTACATAAAAAAAGTCAAAATTATGATGTCTTCAGTGAAGTTATATGCCATCTATTTACAGACTGTGTCTTAGGCCTCCATTTTATTATATTGGTAAAATGACCATATATAATTATTTCTCAGTCTCTTCAGGAGAACGCTGGGACAGTGGTAGCTTAGTGGTTAAGGTACTTTGCCAAGATTCCACTAGCATCTAATAAGGGCATCTGCTAAATATCGTAAATGTAAACACAAATAGATAATAGAAAATACAGGAAAACCTGGTTGCAGCATTTAAAAATAAAAATAAAAAAACAGATTGGGAAAAGATTTTTCAGCAGCCATGCAAACCCCTTTTTACTAAGGGAACAGCATGACAGGGCTATGATATGCTAAAACTCACAAAGATTGGAATGAAGATCGGTGGAAAAGCGTATTATGGAAAGACATATCCAAGTTTGTTATATGTTATGTATGGTCGAGATGCCATAGCTAAAATAACCAAATCTTTTGCAAAAAAAAGACTTGCACGGTACTGTGCAAAAATCATAAAATATTCAATATAAAAAAATTTCTCCCAAAGTCTTGCACTACTGTACATTGCTATACATGTGTAATGTATATATAAATAATGGATATATACAAATGTATATAAATACCTTCCTATTGATCTGCATTTTTCCTGAAAGGTCAAATGAGCAACTAATGCAAAAACAATTCAACAGACACCCTTTAATCAATACGAGGACAAATGTCACATGTTGCTTAGTATGTAATTTAAATGAGTTCATTCATAATATTTAATTGACAAATGTGTGCTGAAGCAACAGGTTTTCATATGTAATGCTTGAACAGTAATCAATGTATTTATTCATAATAAACAGTCTGTTTATTGATTTCCCCACATATGTCCAAAGACTCCCATGTTTAAGACTTACCTTGTTTGCAAATTACAAGCAGTATTTACTTTTGAAATTGAATGAACTTTGGGGGATAAAACTTGTAAATGTATTTATTCATTTCCTATTTGCTCAAAGTTGCTTTCAGCATCAGTGGCCATTTCATCGACACACACAAGGTTATAGCAGAACTAGTTATATACGCACACACACACAAGTCAATGTCAATTTAGCATAATCAATGAATCTAACACGCATATCTTTGGACTGTGGGAGGGGAGACACGGCTAGGACATGCAGACTACACACAGAAAGGACCCAGGCTGCTCAACCCAGGAATTGAACCCAGGACCTTCTTGCTGTTTGGTGGCAGCGCTACCTACCGAGCACTAAAATAGTAACTAACTGTAAAAATCTGGAGTTTGACAGTGTGCCCTTTTTTTAGTGGCTGATCATATGCAGAGGCTTGGAGACAGCAAGCAGACGCTGTGCCCTTGCCACTGGGTTCTTAAAAGGGTGATGAAGCTTTAAAGGGAAGACAAAGCATTTAGGAAAACGAGCACAGTTCTGTACCTCAGGGGTCATCTCTGGATATTTCCTGCCTTTGCTCTTCCCCAGACACTTTGGACGAGATCCCTCTACCCTCTGGCACCAGAATCCTTTGCCATCATCAAACCTGCACAGATAAAAGAAAATTAAAGCATTAGAGAGGAACCAACTTCAATTTATACAATAGGAAAATGAACAGAACACTATCCAATGACAAATACACTGCCCAAGCAGTACAGGTAGTCACTTTTACTATGGGGATAAATTCAAACAAATCCAGTGCAAGTTAAATGTAGTGTAAATCAAGGCCTTTAAAGTATACTGTATCAATGTGCAGCTTTAAACATTAACCTTAAAATGCTTACCTTAAAAAACCACTCACATTAAACTAACTGTTGGGCAAATGCTAACGTAAAGCTTATTTTAAATTGATAAGGTGTTCAATATTTCATGCAAATTCTTTTATTGAAAGTAAAAAGCATAAATGTATAATTTCACAACCATGGCTTTTCCTCACTACATTTCCCAGTGCTCATCACTCCCACCATGGGACTCGCTATGCCACGCACTACTGAGTTCCTCATTTAACAACGGAGAGTGTGGGAGAGTATAGTAACCGCATATCACTTGCATGGGGAAAATAAACTGAAATTCAAAAATCAGAGAACAGTATGTATACTCATGTACATCATGGGATTTCCATCATACAGCCAAAATCTCAAAGCAGTGACTACCTGTATTATAATGCCTTGAAATACAGAGCAAAACACAATTGTAAAACACTTTGTGCAGAAAACACAGTAACACACTATAATACCACTGTTAAAGTCGTCAGTGTTAATAGTTTTAATGGGACTGACGTGAGAGCCTGGGTGTAGTTGAAGGTTGGGGTTAATCCCAGGAATCGCTGGATGCCATCCATCACGATAGCAGGATTTGAACGTAGTATGGCTCCATCGACAATGTGCAGCTATGGACACAGAGGAGTAAAGAAATAAGACAAACCAAGTGGAATTGCATGGTATACCTTATTTCACTATGCAGTACCAGTGTATTGCGTTGTTAGTTACATTAGCAATAAATTGCTACCCACAAAAAAAACCCTAAAACAAATTAACAGTTTTTTCAGGTGTTCCAAAACGAAACATTACACAGTTGTTTCAACTAGTACACAACTAGACAAATGTTTAATATGACCAAAAGCAGCAGATGCAGGTGATAAATCACACTTTCCCTCTCATTTCTGACTCATCACGCAAGAACACCAGATCATTGTAAATCCTGGGAGCACTGCTGTCGGATCTCCCTGTCCTACCTCTCCCTCCCTCTGACATGGACTATTGTGCCCATGTAACGAACAATGTGGGCCATCACATTGGTGGGTCTAGTAAAATGCTGCTGTGTGTGACCCGAGTGCTTACCCTGAACTTGCCATTTATAAATATACCGGTGACAGAATATTCAGTTATATATAATATATATATATTATATAACAGCTGCTACAGATTTTGTTAATTTTCTGTTGTGTGTATAAAAGTTTGCAGCGCACCTGTTTAGACTGAAAGTAGAGCAGCCAGCGCTCCAGGTGAGCAGCGTACTCTCCAGGCTTGAGGCAGCGGCTCTGCAGCACTAGCAGTTCTTTGGGCGATAAAGGGCCTGCTGTGACCACCTCGTGGAAGGTGTAATTCAGAGCAGGTGGGTCCTGATGAGCCCGCTGGTGCTGAAAACAAACATAAACAGAACTCTAGACAACAAAGCTAAGCCTTGGAGAATTTGTTGCCATACCCATACATTTCACTTAAAGCAATATTGTGGATATGATGAGAAATCCCACATTAATTCAGACTTATAATAACATAATGAAACAAAAAACAGACTAGTATCAAACCTGTGGCTTAATGCCATGTGAAAGAGAAAACAAGTAACAACAGGACTAAAAGTTTAAGGAATCAGTTGTCACCTCATTCATCTACACTCAGTTTGAGAAGTAGAGTCTTTGTACCTGGTACCAGGAGTAAGCCCTGTCAGCAGGGTTGATGAGCACAGCGATGATCTTGGCTCGGGGCAGTAAGGATGCAGCCCTTTTGGGAACCACCTCTGTGTCAAAGTAGTTGGCACTTTTTTCGAACATGAAATCAGTGCTCACATTTGAGGGGAAGGGAAAGAAGTCCATGTACCTGCACGTGGTAGAGTAGAGTCACCAGACATTCTACAGACATATTAGCAACTTCTAAATGTACTGCTTATACAATTTAGGGGATACTTAAAACAAAATAAAATGTCCCTTACAAAATTACCTAATTTTTGTGAGCAGTGCATTATAATGTTTTTTCCCCATTTAAAAAACAAAAACAAACCCACTTGTCATAGGTCAGGTTGTGGGGTATTCAGGGCCTCTCATTGAAATCTTTGGGTGCTGCCTGTGTGCCAACTGACCTAGGTCTTAAACTTGTCAAGCCAAATTTATTTCTATTGAGTGTTTGAGCATTGACTAAAAATACTTCTACAGCTATGTACAACATTGGCTCCAACTGATTGGATGACCAGTACTCAAAAAGGGACCCAACTTCATTGGGTATTTTAAAGGATATAGGTAAGAACTGTAATAGTAATTTGTATACATAAAAGCAAAATATCTAAAAATAAAATAGAGCACTATAATTATCCATTATACAAAATAAGAGTCTATACATGAACGAGAATACAAAACTACAGGATAAGTCAGTGTGAAATCAGTTGCATCACACAATAAAATAGAGAAAAATAGTTGAGTCTACAAATGACAAATGCTTGCACAATAGAACTGAATTCCTTCCAAAGTTACTACTACCGTATGTTTCAGGCAAGTGTCACATACAAGAACCTTTTAAGTTCCAATATGCAGTTACAGTAACAGTGGCTGCTTTAGGATTAATCGGCATGCGTTTCATTCAAACCATAAAACATTTTACAGAAAGCATTTTGTGTGACTCAAATTTGTTGGTGATAGTGGTGGCAAATGCCACATCATGAGATATAGAACACGTAACATGAAGATAGCAGCTTACCAGTCAATGCCATTGTGGTAGTTTGGTCCATTGAAGAACTGAATCTCCTCAAAGGTCACTGGACTTGGAAAACTGCTAGTGATCGCTGGGTGCAGGGTGAGGAAAGAATGCAAGGCTGTGGTTCCTGAAGTAAACACACCGCCAACAATTATGAGAAAACAGTCATCAGGATTAGGACTAAGGGTGGTCAATATGGTAAAAAACCCCAACATATTTTAATATCACACTATCGCACATTTTCACGAAACACAATATTTCTCACAATACAAGACAAGATGTATCAGCAGTGACAGATTCTCAAAAACTGCTACTTAAATCTTATTCAGAGTAATTTTGAATGAATAGGCACTGTACTTCATCTAACAAAATAAGACTAAGAACACCCTTTAGAATAAAACGTCCAGTTTTCATTAGGCACTGACGATATTTTGATTTAATTAGCAGAAAAACGTTGTCTAACGTGATAAGATTTATAATGATGCAATCAAATTGCCCCGTCTCTTCTTACAACTTTTGCAGCCTTATGTTTAAAATATGACTACATCTAATTCTGAATAACTAGTACCTGTTTTCTGGGGACCAATAACCAAAAATTTGGGCAGCCGATCGCAGGTCTTCTCTTTAGACCAGATGTCTTTATGTCTCTTGTCATGGCAGGGATTCTGAAAGAATTGAACAGTGGGGATAGTAAATAAAACACAAACGTTCACACAAAGAGGTCTCAGTACTTTCCATACATTCCAGAGCTAAAATCTGGCCATGCATATCAGCAGGATATATCACAGTTTCAGTACTTTGTGTAAAAAAATGACAAGATAACCTCAAGTTACAGTAACCCTTAACATCATGTGCGTCTGGCTCACCTGCCACAGTGGGTCCCTTTCCTCTGGAAAAATCTGAAAGTATTTCTCTGCTAGATCCAATGGGGGCAGAGTCTGCAGGCGCAAATTGGTCCAGCACTGAACAAATTTGACTAGCGACTCAAAGGTGTAGAGGCCCAGACGGTCATTGCCGTAGTTAGACAAGTGAGTCATAAAAATGCTGATCTGTGGATGGTGAAAAACGACAGGCAAATTCCAACTCTGAGAACCATTTCACATATATCTTAAACCAAACAACAACATGAGCCTAATAAACCCAAATTCATTAGCTTCTTTAAAGCAGAAGCAGACATAACACTTACTGGGTTGAGAAGGACGGTGAGAAAGAGCTCTCCTCCACGGATGCTTTTGTCCAGTTCACGGGAGCCTCCGGGGTACTCATTATAAAAGATGGTGTGGGTGAAGAGACCACAGGTCTGCCTTGGCAAAACCTGCACAGGGGAACCGGCAGAGACCTGGTAACTAAGCTCTTGCTAGTAAATCATTATTTATTGAACGTCTGCAATGTTAAAATTCAAAACAATGCACACACGCAGAACGAGAGATAACAGAGCAGAAATGCAGTACAGAACCTACAGAACAGGGCCAACTTGCTTAAAGGAATGACAGCACTTAGATCCAAAATCAAGCGATTATCCCTCACTAGGCAACAGCAATATTGCAAACGTTTTGTACCATTTTAATTGTTTTGCCATCAGAGAATATCAAGCAACAGTGCTTATGTGCTGTGTCTTAACGTGTTCCTTAATCACAATTCTTCACATTAAACATACAGCATATACCATTATTAAAACAGAACTGTTAATGGTGGTACATTTCCTTATATGGCTTTTTTATTACGAGTAACACCAAATTAGTCAGCATACAGAGAGGAAGTTCAACGGTTAACAGTTCAACGGTTAACGGACTGGTGTAGAACCAACAACCTGTCTCTGAACGTAGACAAGACCAAGGAGATGGTTGTCGACTTCAGAAGGAC